>KN823074.1:12091-65435 GCA_000827465.1 Tulasnella calospora MUT 4182
GCGTCCTCCTGCCATCAACGCGCAAATATCTTGCTCAGCAATTCGATCTCGCCTTGTGGTCCGCTCAATTTCAAACGGTCATCTCACATGGGCCGGTACTCTCGTATTCCTCGAAGCCGACAAAGTATCTCCAACGCACCGCCATAATCACATTAATAGAATCATTGCACTTACATGCCGGGCATTACTGGCAAACTCTAGGTACAGCTAGTGGTGAATCTCACGAGAGTCTCGCACCCTCGTCAGCAATTTTTCTCATCATAGCGGTGAGGGTGGGTCTCATCGCGTGAGGAACGAGTCCTTGGGCTGGTAATACGCGAGGGCGCCGTCTCGAGGACCCCATCATCGGGGGCGAAAAGTTAGACTTGGCGATTTCAATTCAGAAAGGGTCGTTGACTCCCCTATCTTTCGGTGTCGCTGACCAGCAGAGGGTAAGTTCGGGAGCGTTGTTGGCGGGAAGGGGATACCAGACACGGGAACAAGATATACCGTCTCCAGATGCTATCTGGGTTCCCAAGGAAGAATCGGTACCGGCAATAATCATTCCAAGGCGCGCCTCTCAGAGGTCAGGGAACATTGTGTACATATATTGTGGGTAGATATTGTACATATAGACACGTAATATGTCGGAAGAAGGAAAGGAAAGGAATCGTTGTCTGGGACTGTCGGATGGACTACGCGCGCGGTCCGGAGTGTCGGTTCCTGAAAGCCCTCGCCCGATTCGAACTCTCGAAAATATATACTTCCAACTCACTGTACATCGAAATCATATACAAGCCTGTGACAGACGGGGTCATCTATTTGGACGGCATGCTAGTCGCACAGAGCAGTTGGCACACCCCTTTCAGCAGACAAGGCGCGGTTCTCCCCTGAGGTACCTGAACATATGATTGGATCCACATTACTTACCTCCGTGTTCCCCGATCTCCGGGGCTAACCCCCCACTTCCTCTTGTATTTCATCTAAGTAGAGTACCGGCCAGGTAAACATGTACCTGCTACTAACCGTTTCGGCACTGCAGCTAAGCGGAGGAGACCGATTGCGGGTACTTGGGGACTTGGCAAGTCAAGTTCAGGGGTATGCTGAGGCGTGTCAGGAAACGCGGCCTTCGAAAAAGAACATGCAAGGCGCGGAATGTGATCGTAAACTGGCCCGCTATAAAAGGCCAGGCACTTTTTCCACCGCCCTTTCCCTTCCCCCACCTCCCCCATCTCCCACCTGTTCTAAAGGTTTCTTCCTCCCGCCGGACTCGCACTCCAACGACTGCTCCTGCAACAGGTTTCAACCGAATTATGCCTCGCTCGTCACTCACCAATACAGGGTCAGCATTACCGATCTAGGGAGGCGTGTAGGGTGTTCACCAGCGGTCATTTCCCCCCCCCCCGGGCCGTCCTCACCACACAGCTCGTCGCTTGGTATTTCCACCCTCCTCTTACTTACTTAAATGGAATACACTTTACCTGTTCCGCGGGTTTCGTTCCACTTCTGGAACAATGTCCGTATCACACCGCATCCCGAGTCCCTTGGTCATCAGGCGCGAACCGCTCTCTTGTAGCCATCGAAATCGTGCAAACGGTGTTCATCTGGCCCATCAAGATTCTGCGCTGCTGAGGTGGATCTCGGGCCGACCGCGGGACACGCCCTTGAAGAATCTGTCCGGGTACAACGTCACCGTCTCCCACAGTATATTTCCTTCCCCAAGATGCCTCTATGATATATACAATGGTCGCGCTACTGCAAAAACCTATCTTGATATGATGCTTTGGATGTTAGGGTGGTGTGGGCCCTGACATCTGTCTCGTCGATAGAAATCAAACTTCCCATGCTCCAAATTGGGGATTTTCTCCTCAACGGCCCTAGAGGTTAATACTATTCAAGTAGATGGACCGGGCTGTCCTGACTCTCTACAATACCATCTCTGGGGCAGAGCGAGGCTCGAAAGGTTGATTGGACAGAATACCTGCGTGGGCGAACTGGTATCGAAGGTTGATGCTGCCAGCGCACAGCTCGCTGCCGCCTTCCAAGGCGATCATCGCCGGCGAGATCCCTTGGAGTAGATGCTGTTCGTCTGCAATACTGGCTGTCATGGGCTATCTGGCTTTGACTTGACCTGCATCCTTTCGTTGGTCCTGTAGCTCCCTAGGTTCGGACCTTCGGATAGGGGGACGGTGCAATGGAACGTTGCGTTGGGTTGACGCAATCCTGGGACACGCGTTAGGCGTGTGTTTCTCTCAACTGGATAGAACGGCGAATGCCAGAAGAGCACTGCTCGGTATCTCATGCGCCAGTGAAGGCTTAGATCATGTCCTGTCGGATAAGAGGCCCCGAAGGGGGTGTTGCCAATTGGGCAGAGGTGCCGAAAAAGCGGTTCTTGCACTTTCGCCGCTCGTAGGCATCAGGATTGAGCACAACCTAAGCTCTACGGGTTTATCTACTTGACAACGTGAGGGAGAAAAATCACCGGGAATTGTTTCTGTGGGCCAGGGAGTGGGCTACACTGAACGTCACCTGAGATACCACGTTCTCTCTAAGCAGAAAATCAGTTTCTTTCGGTCGTTTGATCGTTGCAACCTGGTCTGGCACAACGATCACCTCACCACGAAGCTCATGATATCCACAATTCAGCATATTGTGCCGTTCCTAACGCCCGCGGCGGTTCTATTGTCACTGGGTAGGTCTCAGTATCCGGTCTGGAGCTGGCATATATGTACTTTGCCACTGACGCACCCGTCGACACCGCATTTCCTCTTGAACGGGCCATCCTTTTGCCAGCGGTCCTTCGAAAGCTTACCCTCCTTTCTCGACTCAATAAAAGGGAGACAAGAGCACCGTTTGTTATTCTGGTAAATTCTCTGATGCTGGTGCTCTCAGACCACTACCTCAACCCCGCATCCCTTACCTATAGATCCTAGTCCACTACAAAGGCTGGGCGACTCGTTCCAATGGAGGGAGGTCTATGCAGCTAGATTCAGTCAAGGAAGACCTAAAGCGGTTATTGGACTTCTTGAGATGTAGGCGACTGTTCCTGTCTGCCCTTCCTCGGTACCTTCTAACCCGCTCTACTGCTAGACCGGCATGACGACGCCACCAGAGCGTGGTACATTTTGTCGGACTTTGAGTGCGTGTACAAAGACTATACGGGCAAGGAGCAGGCTGTGGCGATGTGCGGCCAACCTGATCGGGAAACGATTGTTGGTTTTTACGTCTTCCCGAACCTCGTTTTTTCACGCACACTCACGTCTTCCCTTGGTCGATTTTAGCTTCGAACGGTCGAAAAAGCTACGAAGAATGGTGGCTCGGGCCTCATCCACTGTATGTTCCTAGGACAAACGCTTCTGCAGGCTTGCTAATGAAATGGCTACAGATGGGGGTCATTGCCACTACACAGCACCTGGAACATCGAGTACGCATCCATAAGTATAGTAGCACCTTTGACAGCATTACTAACCCCTTTGAAGGGCTAGATAAACAAGGCATTTCGAGGATTTACACCGAGACGGAGGATTGTCAGCTAGGGGGGAAGGCTGCATGTACATCTCATCTCGCACTGTTCAGTGGCTCTGCCTAACTGTCGGTATCTAGACCTTGTTTGTAGTGACGGCAAAAGAATCTACGGAAACGTAAGTTAATCCATACGACGCAAGCTGGATGATACTGGAATAGTTTTCAACAGGAGTTCTTCGCCTGCCTACCAGATTCATCGGACACCGGAAGAGTTTCTACCATCACGGTACGTCAAAAGTGCACCAATCAGCTTAAGGCGTTTGCGTCTGACTGTTCCTCGTTCGATTAGCTGGTGCTTGAGGTGCGTTGCTAGTCTCGGTTATCTTTCGGAAGCGACGTCTTAGTCCCGTTCTCTTTGCAGACCTGCGAGGCAGAAGGTTTTATCGGTGAGGAGCTCCCGTCAGCCTTTGCGTGACGCTTTCTGACTGGACCCTGTTAGCGGACTTCCCGAACCTATCGTATGCGTATTACCCGGAAGGCATCTTAACGGTCGAGTCTGCACCAGGTTCACATGCTGAACCCCTCCATCAGTTGGTTAGTTTCACTAGCAATACTCGCAGTACGATGATCCCTGACATAGGCGCACGCAATCAGGTTGTCGTGACCGCATCTCGACTTCACGAGAAAGCACTTTCAGTTGAAGGGTGCGGCGGTGCCTTAACTTTCTTCATGACCAGGTACCTCCATAGTAGGTCGCAACAAATAAGAGTAGTCCAGCAGTGCAGTATTTATGAACTAATTGACAATTGGGCAGACCGTCAAAACCCCTCGGCAATCGACCTCGTACGGTACCTCGACGCCCAGTTTGCGACGCAACCAAGGGAGGAGTGGCGGCAACATCCTGGAATCCGATCACGTTATCCTTTAAACGGCCCCTTCCGTTTACTCCCAGCTAACTCTAGACTAGAAGCTTGGTTGTATTCTATGATGACTTAGCACTTTCAATTACGATCTATCCATGAACATCCTCCACGCTCCGCGTCCGGATCCTCTATATTAAGCCTTGGTGTTAGGCTGAGTACCCTTTATCCTCCTTCTGCCCATCCCCATGGGGAAGAAGGCGAGTCGAACATCCTCCCCAAAGTTGATCAAGCGTCCTTCGGGCGGTCTCGCTTTGAAAGCTTTGGGGCGTAGAAAGTCGAACCATTGGGGATCACGTGGGGCGGGCACACGTGGTCCCTGACGTCGCGCTCCCACTGTTCGGACCAAACCACCACCACGTCTGCATCAACGTTATATGTATGAACTACTTGAGTATACCAACCAAGATCGTCTACTCTATAAGGCGCTTTCTCTCTCTTCTTTCCCCGAATGTACGACTCAACCGGCCCGCTCGTGAACCCGTAGCGTCTCCTATGGGTTCGTCGGCCGTAATCTCTCCCACTGTTCGATGGACAGTTATACATGGGCTGACATGGACGTGGCCACGAATGCTGCACTTAAAGCTGCCAATGTTAATGTTTTCTGGGACCGCGTGGGGATCTTTCTTCGCGGTGTCAGCGTCCTGGGTCGTGGACTGGTTCCGTTTGCAGCAGGATCGGGGCGTGTCGGAGTTGGGAGACGGCGGGGATCCGGAGAAGCCAAAGTTCAAAGCGCCGGAGAAGGGGAAATCATCGACTAAAGCTGATAATCAACCACCGTCGGTGATTCAGCAATTGATGAATAGTCCCGCGCTGTTTGAGCCTATTCGGAAGCCGCGGAATCCAATTGTTCTGTGTCACGGTGCGTCTTGGAGCGGATGGTTGTGAGAACTATCCATGTCATCTGACCCTTATGCGTGCTTTCAGGCCTATATGGGTTCGATGTGATAGGGCCAGCTAGCTTTCAACGGCAATATTGGTCGGAAGTGCTGGAGATCCTTCGAGACAAGATCAAGGCGGACGTTATCGTGACAAGTGTTCCCGCGACGGGTTCGATCCAAGATAGGGCCACAGTATTGAACACAAAGCTCCGCGAACTTGCAAAGGGGAAAGAAGTCAACCTGTTTGGCCATTCCATGGGTGGGCTCGATTGTCGGCAACTGATAACACACATCCGGCCGAAGGAATATACCCCCTTGTCGTTGACGACCATAGCGACTCCACACCGGGGAAGCCCGTTCATGGATTGGTGTAGCGTAAGTCCTAGCCTACGCTTCCGGATTCTTGTATTAATATGCGCCCGGATTATAGCATAATATCGGCATCGGCGCGCTCCAAGACGCTGTCAAGTCTTCTCGGCGACTCAAAGTTCCATACAGCCTCAGTTCCCCCCTCTTAACCCGACCCACTCCTTCATCCTCCTTGATCGAACAGCCAAGTAAAACACCCGACTCTCCCGCATCAAGCACGCTATCACCATTAGTCACATATCTCGCGACCTTACCTCAATCTATTACCACTCTCATCCTTTCCTACGTCGACTCCCCGGCATACGCGAATCTCACCACATCATATCTCAACGACATCTTCAACCCTTCGACGCCTAATGTAGAAGGAGTGAAATACTTTTCCGTGGCCGGACGAGTAGACAACATGAGCATCTTCCATCCGCTCTGGCTACCAAAACTCATCCTAGACAAGTCCGAAGAAGTAGAGCAGGAGTCGTTGAAGCCATCTGGACTGCATTCACTTCGGGATGGACGAGATGGTGACAAGTGGCCCACGTCTCAAATTGGTCGCTATCCGCCACACCATGAACTTGGAAATGACGGCCTCGTTCCCATTTCGTCGGCTCAATGGGGAGAATTCCTTGGGATCGTCGAAGGAACTGATCATTGGGATATCCGTGGTGCAAGCGGGTTCTCTGCTCAATGGGAGTTAGCTGGTGCGGCTGGGGGTTTAGGCTGGGTTAGCGGAGTGGATTGGTCGAAGTGGGGGATACCTTGGATTGGCGGTGGTAGCAAAGAAGCAGCAGAAACCGCCTTCAAAGTCGCTGAGAAGGCAACCGAGACAGGTTCAGCTGCTGAGAAGGTCAAAACTGCTATTGATACAGCCAAGGCCATTGCGGTTTCCAAGCAAAAGCCAACCAGCGATTTGGACGGGGAGGTGTCGAGGATGATGACGTGGATTGGGGAACACATGGCCAAGGCTACATCTGAGAGGAAATCAGAGGATATTTTGAACTCCAAGTCGTCAAGACCACCAGAAGACTTGATTGGATTGCGAACACCACCACCTCGGCCGATGGAGGAGGGCAAGTTTAGCCTGGAACGGTTGTATATGGCACTTACGAGAAAGCTGTACGACGAAGGACTGTAATTAACATCTAATTAGGGGTCTGGGTTCACAAGGCAATGGAATTCACTTACGTAGACTTGAGGATTAGTCGGGCTCCATTGGTTGGGTGTTCGCGCCTTTGTCAGCCAGGACTCAGGTTGCCGTCCTTGCGACAACTTCCCTTGAGCTTTCTAATCCAAGGAGGCTAAGATTCGATGTATTAGCGGGTCACAGGAGTCTACCGTCTGGGATTTTGCACGAGCAACTGTGCATAGCCGCATCCTCAACCTAGAGATACAGCCCACCACGTGACGTACGCACTCAGCTTTACCGCCTCAACTTCCCCTGAACCACAGAACAATGGACCCCACTCGATTGCCCCCGTTGATTAGAAACAGACACGCTGCTCACGCCCTAAGATGCTTAAGCGGACTTGCAATGGCCCAGATCGAAGCGGAGACAGCTCGGTAGGCCTCCGATTTTCATCTATCAGAACTAGACAAGGAAGCCGACCTCGTGATACAGCCTCACCTTGGCATTCTACTGCATCAACATGTTAGATTTACTAGGAGTGCTGGATAGCAAGGTAAAAGAGAGCGAACGTGAAGACTGGAGGCAGTGGATTTGGAATCAGCAGATCTGTACGTTTGACCCGCGTCAGGTGGATCTGGTATCATCTTCACCCATCTGAGTCTTGCCTCAAGCAGGAGTACACGGAGCTGGATTCAGACCTGGACCATCCACTGCTATCGGAGGCATAACTGGCAATGAAACGGTAGCTTTGAATATGCATCGCGTTAGGAACGAAGAGGATCCTGATAAAGTCCTTCCTAGCCTAACCCTGCCTCCCATTGTGATCAGCCTCACCTGGTGATGACATACACCGCTTTAATATCTCTCTCGATACTACGGGACGATTTCGGAAAGCTAGACCGGGATGGGATCTTGAGGTGCTTGAGAGCAGCCCAGAAAGAGGATGGCAGGTAGGGTTTCTCGCTTAGGCTCTCAAGTCCGGCTGATTGAAGCAACGGATTATCAAGTTTCACCCCGACCCCCGGCTGGGGTGAATCCGATGTTCGCCTGGTGTATTGCGCGTTCATTATCAGTTACCTATTAAATGATTGGTCCGGTTTCGACGTGCCAAGGGCAATTGATTTCGTCCGACGGTGTAGGGTACGTACTGCGCTATGGCACGACTCGTTGCTCAAGCGACCCCGCTAATATGACGATATAGAGTTACGAAGGAGGATATGGTCAGACCCCGGGAAATGAAGCCCAGGGTGGATCCACCTACTGCTGCGTCGCTAGCCTGGCGCTTGCATCCTCTACCTACCCGGAAGCACAATTATCTGAAGCTGAGAAGGAGAGAAGCATACGATGGCTGACGCAACGTCAAACCGGTGGATTCCAAGGCAGAACGGAAAAAACTCAAGATGCTTGCTACAGCTTTTGGTGCGGTGCAGCATTGAGTGTAGGTGCTCGTCTGCTTCGGAGACTTGGCTAATACAGGCATCCTAAACATTCGGCTTTTTCTTGGGTCTTCAAGATTCTCGGAGCAGGGGACTTTGTTGACAGAAAGAAGAACTCAGAATTTTTGGCAGCATGTCAATTCAAGTTTGGGGGTATTGCCAAATTCCCAGATGAAACACCAGGTGGGTTTCGGTTCGTTGACGAGCGAGGCCAATATGGCTAACGTCAACCGCGTTAGACCCGTTCCATTCGTACTTGTCGCTCGCATCCTTGTCCATTTATCCTCCAGACGTTCATGAAGAGTCCGAAGATAAAGAGTCCTGGATGTTGCCGAAGCTGGATCCCCTCGTCAATTCTCGTGTGGAGACTGCCCAATGGGCACGGGAGCATGTTCCCCGCAAGGGTTCAGTAGCATAGACATCGATTACAGTTGAGAATGAAAGATATTGTACATGTACTGATGGCTTTCCAATTTAAATAACGGCGGTTAAGAAAGTCCCGGAGTACCTGATCCAGGCGGACCGAAAAGGAACCGAACAGTTCCCTCATTCTTGCCTAACCCTGCTCCTACTCCTCCGGAGCCCCCTTCTCCATCACCGCTACCGGGTGTTAGTCCGGCTGTGGGATCGGTTTGACTGAGCGGCATTCGTTCTCGAGGTTCGTGCTCCCGTTCCTTCAAAGCGATTTTCAGGCGAGTAAGTGAGGTGCTTGAGGAGAGAATTGATGCCGCTGAGGTCGACGGTGAAAATGGTATAGATGATTGAGGTAGGTTATTAGGATTGAAGGGCTGGTAGGAGTAAGGAGATGGAGACGAGGGCGTGTTGGGGGAGGCGGTGACCGAACTTGGGAAGCTGGACGACATGTTTTGAAGGAGGTCGATTAGGATGTGGACGATATCTAAGAGAGGGAAAGAGAGGAGAATAGTGCGTAAAATAGTGAATATGTGGTTTTTTGAGTGACGATGCTAGCCAGAAAGGAACCGAAAAGTCCAACCTTCGAGATCTTCAACGTGCGCTTGATACATGGGTTCCCATTGACCGTTTTGGCCCAATAGCGCTGCGAGTTCGTGGGAGGTTTGGTTCAGAGAGCCTTCAGGTGCCGGTAGAACGGGTGTTTCGAAGGAGGTTAGCAAGGCGGCGAGGTAGATACACGCCAAGGCGATGGTGTGTGGCGGGTACATCAACGGCACAAGTGTGCGGTGGCTGAGAAACGGTTTGATCAATAGAAACCATAGAGGAGTAGTGGGTGACTGTACCTGTCAACAGCGAGATGCCATGCTAATTTGATGAGCTCTTTCGTTGCTAAAGGGAAGGCAAACTCAGACTCAAGATCGCAGCACTGATTGCCAGATAGCCTACCTCCAAGAGCTTTCCCCAGTTTAATGACAAACGAAAAAGAGAGACGTGTGTTGAAGTTGAAGCAAATCATTTCAAGCACGAGGCGCTCAATGGCAATGATCCTCTTCCTGTCCGCTTCAACCACATTATGATCCATGTCGACTTCGCCTCCTACAACTTTGATTTTCGCCGCCAATTCAGGAAATCGAACGGCGTATGACACCATCAGGATATCTCGAGGTTTCTTGAGAGTATCATGCAGCTTAGTCGAGACATACATGCAAGCCATGGTGACATCCTTTTGGTGGCGAGAGCGGGAATGGGTCAGGGGTTAACGGAGGTAGAAAGGGGCAGTCTTACATAGAAGGAAAAATCTTTCATGGGAAAGAATAGATGAAACCGATTGTATAGGGTTTGTGCTGTGGCAATAGTCTTACGCGGACTGGGGGGGCGACGGTCAAAGGCTTGGCCAACACGAGTAGGACTCAGGTACTTACAACCCCATTTGAGTGCCTACGACGTCTATCAAAGACATAGCCTGCTGCCGTGCCTTCTCTTCCTGTGTTTCAGAAAACTTTCCGCGCTGCTTCTCCGTTAGGTATGCCACTTCTAACGGAGTGAAATACGGCTGATGATACCGAGTCTTTGCCGGGGTGGATGCTAGCTCAGAGAGTCCTGAGTCTCAAGACTTCAGCTTCGGATATACTGAAGACACATTCCAAGACTCACCGAGCATGTTGATGCACTATCTAACGTTTTCAGTGGTGGGTGGTGGTGGGCGGCTGGTGGAGGCGGAGGCACGTGACTCGTGAGAAGTCGCGAAAACATCGATTTTGGACCAAACATCCTGCTCACACCGAACGTCGTTCTCTCTATCCCCTCCCTTGCGCCTTGTTCTCTCTCTTCCCCCCTCCCCCCGCGCTACACCCAAACCAACATGTACCGTCGGGGACATCTCAGCTATGACGACGAGGAGTCCCAGTATCGAATAGGAGCAGACCGTCAGGAGGAGGACAGACTGGGCCTGGAAGCCCTCATTCGTAGAGGCATCGACGATATTTCCCTCGCCCCACTATCAACTGATAATGAACAGGATTACTCTGTCGAGTATCCTCGTCACGGTCATCACTCCCCTCTGCCATTCGATCCATATTCTTCCTTTGCTCGGTCGCAAAACGAATTCGATTTTGTTCCAGAGGAGGATGTGTCTGGCGTGCGACCTCCAACATTCCAATCCCGAAGATCAAAACCAGCTGCCGCTTTCGCATCATTTGGGCCAGAAGACGAGTCTTATGGCATTGGAGGAGAGACAGTCTCGACAACCGGTCACCATCGTTCTGCGGTCACGTTCAACGCGGGTCTCGGCGGACTTGCCGACTCCCCAAGAGAAGGGAATGAGTACGACCCGGATCGCAGGCTCGATCGTCTGCTCGACAATAGACCTCACATGAGCATGTTTGACGACGGCACACCACGAAACAGGCGAGCACATCCGGGCCATGCCAACCGTAGTCGACAATCGAACAAATCCCGCGAAACACACGTACAAGTAAGTGCCGTTCTACTCAGGACTGGAACCCTGCCCTGACCCAGCCCATTGTTTTACCCAACTTCACTAGAGTTTTGCGTCACATCCCACCTTTGATCCTGTCATCGTTGACGATACCAACGAAATCGACCGTGCCGTAGAAGCTGGTCATCTTCAATTCAACAACATCCCCCCAATACCACAATCCAATAGCCGAATCCCGCGAAATCACCCCCGTGACGACGACACCATTTCTCACCCAGAATCCGATGGCACAAGTTTCCGTCGGAGCGAACCTCCATCTCCACCTGCTCGACCGAAGCTCTCTGATGCTTTGGAGCGCGTTGCGGACGACAACCAGCGTTATGGACCCTTTAGCCCTCGTCGCCAAGCGTTCTCTCCGACTCATTCTCCCAGAACACGCAACGCAGTCCCTTCCACTAGCAGGGCATCGCCTCCACCTGCTGAGCAGTCAAGCTCCAACTTGAACAGAGGAAAATCGGCAAAAGGAATTACCAGGGACCCCAACAGTAGTCGCAGCCAAGCACCCGCCTGGGATGAGGCGAATCAACGCGCCCGCCGTCACCCTCTCTTGGAAGCCGGGAATCGAACAGCCGACTTGTCTGCAGCTCGGCTAAGGAGGGCAGCGACACTGCCAATACCCCCAACGCCAATGGGCAAGGTTCAGCTCCCTGACGTGACTGGGATCACGAACGCTGTTGAGACGCCTCTGAAGGATCGCCTTGGGTACCTTGCGGCTGATCCCCAACATCGACCTAATAGTGAGTTGGCGTTGCCGTTGAAGTAGAAAAACGTTTACGAGCTATGGGTTTGCAGGTAAACAGTTCAACGCTGCCGTCGAAGAATTAGCGGCCCGTCTTCGCGAAGTGGAGAGAGAGAACGCCACATCTCGTCGCCGGGTGAAGGAGTTGGAGAGAGAACTTGAAGAATGCAAGGAGGAAGTTCATCGAGAGCGCACAAGGCTCTATGAGGAGCTCGAAAAGAGTCGCGTCCAGAGCCCCGACGCCTCAGACCGCAAGGGCAAGCGCCGAGAAGTTGCTCTAAACCCCGAAGAGGCAAATGGGGCTGAATTTTGGAAGGCTCGTTATGACGAGGTTGTCGAACAGAAAGAAGGTGAGCATCAAACCTGTCTCCTCCGAGTTATGTCTGATCCTCCCTGCTAGCCCTCGAAACGCTGGTTAGCACTTTGCGCGCTCATATCGCACGCATGACAAAGGAGCTGGAGGAACGGCAGCATGACCTGCAGGAACTTCGCCAGATTCGTGAACGGGATGCACTCGCACTGCAGAGCAAACTACACGAAGTGGAAGAGGCTCACGAGCAAGTGGACGAGCTTGCTGCCGAAGTCGACCGTCTCCGCGCAATTATCGACGAGGGCCTCAGGGAACGAAGGCGAGCTAAAGAGGCTGAAGAGATGCTGAGTCGCGCCAGTCTGCACCCTGGAGAGCTTAGTACGGTTCGTGAAGCGACCAATGAAGATGAGGACGAGTCCCAGGCCGAAGATATGTATGGTCATTACCAATATCAATCCCAACCGAACCGGCAATATTCCCCTCCAGGTCAAGATCAGTCGCAGGAGGATGCTCAAACCGAACATGATTATGCTGGAGGCCGCGAGCAACGCGAGGAACAACCCAGGCATACAGTCAGGATTGCCCTTCACGAACCCACCCTGGAATACACTGTAGGAGATGTTACCCAGCCGCTTGAACCTGAACCCGTCCAACCCCATCAGCAGCTATTTGGTCGACAGAGGTCGGGTTCGAATGCAACTACGGTTCGGTCTGCATCTCGGCTTAGCTCCAGGGCACCTTCTCCGAGGTTTGGTGGCCAGGTTCGCGTTGCACCCGAGCCGGTCCGACGAGCACCATCAAGGATGTCTAACTTGAGGGGGGACGGTGGACGAAGTCCCGATCTCGGAGACGATGCTGCCACAACATCAAGCCTTGGTAGACCAGTTCCTCCAGGATCACGACGATTTATCACGGTAGGTGGCAGCCATTTCATGCATCACAGGGTTATGTACTGACGGGAATTACTAGGCGGCAGAATTACAGCGGTTGGAGGCTGACGTGGAGGATCGACGGTCAGAACGATCCATGTCCACAAACCATACTGGTGACGGCGACAGTCAACCCTTCGTACGTGCTCTCTTCCTGAACACAAGAACTTTACTACTCACTGACGAATGATTTAGGATCCGAATCTGTCTCGTGCGGGCAGCGATCCTGGTTCCATCGCTCCCGGTCGCCCCACCAAGTATCAGCATAATGGACGGCCTGGAAGCAGACTCACACGACACCACTCCTCTCCTCCGACCCACACTGGTGGCGCTCCTGTGCCGCACCTGAGAAGCAAGCAAGCCGAGAAACTTTTCTTCGAGCAGACAAACCACGATGAAAGCACTTGCACCAAATGTCATAGGAGACGCAAGGATCGATCGGAAGCTCAACATGAAGAGTGGCTCGCTACGTTCCTTAAGAGACGAACCTCTCGGACTGCTGCGCAGGATGGAGACATGGGCGACGTCGATGTGGATAGACTTCCTCCCCAGACGGTTCTTGCTCGAGTTGTTAGAGAGCTCGAGGACGAGTTCACGCACCACAAATCAATTTATGTGGAGCTCGCTGAACAGTATGCCTTGATGGATGCTGCATCAAATGTAGCCAAGCGCAACGTCTTGGCTGAACACCTACGTGAAGTAATCGACATCCTCGAACAGAAGGTGTGTTCAAGGAGATGCTCGGGATTTCTTCGGATCGCTGACCATAACCCGTACATTTAGGGAGACCAAATAGCCTCGCTGTACGACCTTCTCGCTTTCAAAGACAAGCCTGTTCCGCCGAAGGTTGGACGATCATCACCCCCAACTACTGCGCCTGTCGTATAATCCCTTTGGTCGTGTTCCGTTAACAAAACTTTGGTGCCCCCAATTGTAGCATTAGTATTTGGTTCATCTCCCTGTCTTTCTTGTTTATTCTGTTATGCATTCGTGTTTGTATGGACTTACTTCGTTCTGGTTTATTATTGGTTATGCACACACCTGATTAATATTATTTCATCTGCTTTGCCGCGAGATTTCGAACTGCTCCGTGTCAGCAAACAGACCCTGGACCAAATCAAGCCAAAGGACGCGCGTCGACGCGAGCCTCAGCGACGATCAACTTCACTTTTCCCTCCCCTCACCGCACCTCTCGCCATGTCATCTCAAGCCCCAAGCCAGCCTCCCTCCGATCCTAATAAGCCCTCGGACGGTTCTCCGTCAGCTGCAACTCAGCCAGACACCCCCGCCCCGCAAGCTATGGACACCACCTCTGATCAACCCCAGGAGGAAACTTGGGACGACATTCCCGATGAAGTGAAGGCCGCTGGCACAGATGAGGTTATGACAAGAATGCGTCTTATTGATAATGATATCAAGGTGAGCTGTTTCCTGCATAATAAGTACCAATTTCAAGCTTGACTAATGTTTCTTGGGAATAGGTTATGCGGTCAGAGACCCTCAGGTTGCAGCACGAGCAGCAAGCCATGAAAGAGAAGGTGCGGGAGAATGCGGAAAAGATCAAGCAAAACAAAGTTCTGCCGTACCTGGTCGCGAATGTGGTCGAGGTATGGGACCATGCCTTGAACATGGGGATATTGCTGTGCTTACGCCCGACCACCCCAAGATTCTAGATATGGACCCAGAAGCGGAGGAGGATGGTGCAAATCAAGACCTGGACTCGATGCGGAAAGGCAAATGCGCTGTCATTAAGACCTCCACACGACAGGTAGGCTCATTAAGCATGTTGCCTTGCATGGACGTGGTGCTGACCAATTCCTCCTAATCCAGACGATATTCCTTCCACTGATAGGTCTTGTCCCCGCAGACAAACTCAGACCTGGAGATCTCATTGGCGTCAATAAAGAGTCTTATCTGGTCCTCGATACTCTACCCGCAGAATACGACTCGAGGGTGAAAGCTATGGAGGTTGATGAACGGCCGACAGAGACTTATACCGACATTGGTGGGCTAGACAAGCAGATCGAGGAACTGGTGGAAGCTATTGTGTTGCCGATGAAGCATGCAGAGAAGTTCAAGACCTTAGGCATCCGACCACCGAAGGGATGTCTTATGTATGGTCCACCAGGTTCGTGGATGCCGGCATATCCTACCTCTCCAGTCCATCCTCAGCAGTTTGGCTTTACCAACAGGAACTGGAAAGACGCTTCTGGCCCGTGCTTGTGCAGCACAGACCAACGCGTGCTACCTTAAACTCGCTGGACCTTCACTTGTGCAGATGTTCATCGGCGACGGCGCAAAACTTGTCCGAGACGCTTTCGAGCTAGCGAAGGAGAAGGCACCTGCAATCATTTTCATCGACGAATTAGACGCAATCGGCACCAAACGTTTCGACTCGGACAAAAGCGGAGATCGAGAAGTTCAGCGAACCATGTTGGAGCTTCTCAATCAGCTCGATGGTTTCAGCAGCGACGAACGTATTAAGGTCGGTTACTTTTTTGTCAGCCGTTAACAGCATGTTGAATTCCACTCTTCTCAGGTTATTGCTGCGACTAACCGGATAGATATTCTTGATCCTGCCTTGCTTCGATCGGGTCGTCTAGATCGCAAGATCGAATTCCCCTTACCGAACGAAAGCGCCCGCGCGCGTATCCTTGAAATTCATAGTCGAAAGATGACCCTCGCCCCTGGCGTGAACTTTGAAGAACTCGCTCGGTCAACGGACGAGTTTAACGGAGCACAGCTGAAGGCCGTTTGTGTAGAGGCGGGTATGATCGCGCTACGAGAAGGAGCTTCTAAGCTAAACCACGAACATTACCTAAGTGGTATTGCGGAAGGTAGGTCGCCTAATTTTTGCCCTCATTCGAAATCAGCAGTCGGATTGACCTGGTTTTCATTTACAGTCCAGAGCAAGAAGAAGAACACTCTCATGTATTTTGCATAACCCCCGATATCATATTTACGAAGTTTTATTGCATTGTCTTGGTCTGGCTTTTCGTTGTTCCCAGTGTCGATGTCGAGGTCTACGAAGATACTGTGCTGGGAAATGACTTAGCACGTGCGAGTCAATAAGGTAAGTACAGCTTGAAGCTCTGCATTTTGGGCTCCCTTCAGACGGGTTTTGGTTGAGGGGAAGCGGCGGGCTCGGACTATCATGAAGTTCGGGCAATGTCTGCACAGCCCAACTGTCTCAGACGCGTCAGAGCGTGCGAGAATCGCTAAGACTACCATGACATGACTCTCTTGTCCCTCTACATCGACTTCGTCTTAGAATGAGAGTCCCTTCATTCAGTGCCATTGAGAGGGCGGTCGCTATCCTGCTCGGTGACGGGGACGACGGAGCCTCGACACCAACGTGAGTGCCAGATTGGATTCTACTGTCATTGGTTTATCGAGTGTGCGACCCCGACTTCCCCCCTAAGCTTCACAGGCTCAGAAATCCCTCTCGATGCTCAAGTCGCTGCCCTAGAGTTGGCAATCAAGGGTTTGCAGAAAAGGCGCAACGTTCGACTACCAATACATCAGCTCCCTGTCGAACTATTCTCTGCCATCCTCCTCTACTCTCTCCCACAGGAACGAGTTGTGATGCGGGTGCTGGAGCTGGAACGGGTATCCATCCACTGGTGGAATCAAATCCGCGGGTCACCCCAGTTGTGGGCCTTTGCGGAGCCGGGACGCAACCTTGCCCTCGCCCTTGAGCGGTCCGGTAATACAGCTCTTCAAGTCCTACACCCTAGCCAATGGAGAAGCGCCCGAGAGGCTGAGGACTTTGCCTTCCGGGTTGGAGAGCACGCGCACCGCTGGCGCGTTCTCCAGTACACTGGCCCTCACATTTCTTTCCTCGCCCCGTATCTCGAAGATGTTTTACCCGTTGTGGAAACGATCGACTTGCAAAGCTCAGAACAGCGCGACGACCTTCCGTCCCTTGACATCGTCGGGGGACCGCGGCTTCGTCATCTCAAGGTCCACAATGTAAACCTCGACCTAACCACGATTCAGCCCTCTCTCTCAAACCTCCAAACGCTCCGCATCAGATCTCCCCCAGAGCCCGACATCTCCTGGGACGCCCTTCACGATGTCCTTGTCCTCTGTCCGAGGCTGGAGGAGCTTTGTTTGGCCAGGCTCGGGATCAACAACGAAGACGACATCGGGTTTGCCGCAGATTCGCTAATCCTACCCAGCATGAGGACAATAGATTTGTTTCACGTGGGGAGCGCGGTCCTGTCTCCCTTTCTTCAAGATGCCCGGGCCCCTCTACTGAAGAAGTTATTCATCATCGCAAACGAGAATGACGATCCGGTAGTGCCCAAACTCCAAGCCTCAAATTCGATCTTAGGGTCCGTCATTCAGAACAACATCTCGAAAAATGTTGTTCTCCGGGTCACAGCCTTGAATCCCGTATTTGATTTTGAACTTGGCACGAACTCTGAAACGCGCGTGGGTATACTTCGGATTACAAGTCGTGGAGGACGATGGAGAGACGTGGTTGGAGAGGGGGCGGAATTCCACTCCACGGTCGCCGAGCACAAGATACCTATGGAATTGAAGCTGGGCGCCGATCTGGTGCACGACTATACGTTCCTTGCCGCTCTATCTACCTTAGCGTCTTTGGTCATCAATGAGCCAGTGGGTCTGCACCTCATGGAGTCCCTCTTCCATTTCCTTGGGAGAGGCCAGAAAGAGGCGAGCCAACTGCCATGCCCCAACCTCACCAAGCTAGATGTTGAAGGCAATCATTCTCTTTACAAGGCCGCCAAACGTCTTCTCGAAATCCGTCAGACGCTTGCGAAAGTGAAGGGAACTCCTGTTCAAAGGCTTCGGCTAAGACTTAGTGGTACCGAAGTGTTCGTATAGTAGAGAAGTGCTCGTGGATGTAGTTCTTGTTGTTACGTCCCCTTGTATACATGATTTACCTATATCCGCAAAGACTGCGTTTTCCTTGTGGCACACGTCCGTTAAATCGAAAGATGGCAACCGGAAGCTTAGTAAACCTTGTAAGGGTCTCTCAACTAGTCAACTTTTCGACTGGCTCTGGCTCTGCCAAATCCATTATTCGAAAGCACCAGAAGAGAAGCAAATGGTCGTGATCTGACCCTGTGATTCGAACTCAAATCGCTATATTAAATGGAAAGACGTTTTTCTCTCCCTCTCAAAGAAGAGAAAGAGTAGAAAGGGAGAAGTGATTTATACCTCGGAATTTTCAGCTTTGTTGCGCGTTGAGCCCGATGCGGTTGTGGAGGCCACCATGCGGCATCTGGAACATGTGCCCGTGCTTTGGGTTCATTACTTCAAGTGGTGCTATGGTAATGGTACTTGGGGAGTGAACAAGTGAACCGCCACCTTGCAAGCCAATGGGGACTAGCGTCGATAGCTCTCCATTCGGCTGGAGACCTCAGGGACCTCACAAAGTGGCGACATCGTTTATCCCTCTAGCGGTAGATCCCAAAGTATCAACGCAAGCTGACGCAAACCACGCTCAGGCAGATAGGCTGTCTCCACGAACGCAGTTTATCTTCTGGGTGCAACAGATCTTTGCGGATCTTCGTGTGCCCACGCGAAGTCTTCAGCTCTGTGGAAGGGTTCTAAACGTCAGACTAAATTTTCAGTTTACGTTCACCAGAAGCGCTTCTTCTGTCGCGAGAGAACCAATACTTCATGCGTGTTAGTGAGGTCCGCGGTGTGAAGGTGAAGTAAGCGGAAAAGGGTCATCGACTCGATTGTGTCTTCTTGCACATCGCGGTCAAGGCTCACTTGCAGGTGACGTGATACCCCTAAAGGGAATAGCAATCCAGAAATCTTTAGGAGGGAGCTTAAAAGGCGTAGATGCATCGATGAAGTGAGGGTTGGGGGCCATGCGTGGGGCTGTGGTCAAATCGGGGTGCGTTGAACGCATCGTACGAGAAGCTTCAAAGACCTCGCTTCCCAGGCCTCGGTGAGGCGCTAGGTACCCCGATATCCGCATTTAAGCAAGTCGAGGGTTCGTAATGGAAGCAGCGGGTACGTCACAAGTTTGAGGGAACAACTGCGTTGATTCTGTCACTTTCGTTTCTCAGCTCAGGGAGGCGGCCTGTTCTCTCGTTCATTTGTGGGTTTGTTTTGGGCCAGGAACTAGATAGATTTGGGGTCCTGGGAATTCGGTCTTCCGTGCGCCGTTGGTCTGGGTGCGTGCAATGGGTCTTCGGATGTTCTGAAGTGGGAGTGAATTCAATTGTATGCCAGCTCCACGCGAGCAGCCATTTTGTCTCATCGATGACCTATGTAATCGTGTCACCCTTTCACATTCCTTACCAGGCTTACATGCCTGTCCAAAACCGCACGACCCGACAGCATGGTGTCGCTACTTGCTTTATGAATAGTGCCGAAAATCTATGTATACAGCACTCCATAACTTCGACCAGGAGGTTACAAGGCTTTGTAGCTGATCGGAAAAACGAGAAAACCATTGCACAGAGACGAGACGTAGACGTGGGCCATGACTTCGCATAGCGGCCTTCAGCGGCCCCAGAACCTAGTGCCATTCTAACAGCTACCCTTGCTGTCCAACTTCGAATTATCCTGTCCGCGAAGGGACACTTTGACCACAGTATCTGAGCTATGTCCCATTGTTGCAAGACGATATTGGCCTTTTGTCGAGGCAGCTGAAATTGCTGTAGCTGTCTGTAGCTTGCTTTGTGCGAGTGGGGGTGCTTGTTTGGGAATTTGCTGCACTGGGCAGCGCGAGTGAGCTATTGAGCGGGAGAGAGTTTCCTTGAACGACATAGTGCTGAATGTATGCTACAAAGAGCTGGCATAAGTAACAAGAACTCCGAATGAGAGAGAAGAGAGAGCGAATTCTCACTAATTGCTGTGCGTAGAAGAGAAAGCAAGACACCCGGATACTTTGGGGGAACGTCTTGGTTAGATGCGGATGACAGTGCTTGGAGAGGGAGGGACTTCGAGGAGGATCAGAGGTAGTATTAAGAGTATATGACCAGAAGCTATACAGGCCAAAGCAATTTATGGTTTGCTCTCGCTCCGATGGTGTCCCCGCCTGCTCTCCATCTTGAGGATGGTCCGGCCAGACGTAATCGCTGCGGCAGGTGTTTCCCCTGGTTTCCCTTCATCTTAGCAGCCATGACTTCTAGAGAGACGGTCAGCCGAAGATGGGCGGTGGGAACTGTGGTCGAAGGGAAGCACATAAACTCGAGACCCAACGGAATGGACATTTGCTACTTGATACTCAGCTCGCTATAATTGGTCTAGATACTCGACGACACGAGTTCGCCTTATCTTTGAGGAGTGCAACGCGATGGGCAAAATTACTTACGCACTCTGGGTGACGGCCAGCCGACGTTTCCCGTCCGCAAACTCGCCAACAAACAAGCCGAATGGAGACAGCATAGTTGATATCGGGTCTTTACCAAAGCAAAATGTACTTACTAAGCTGATGGTGCTCCCCTACCTCGTTTTGGACCCTCACGGCCAGCGCGAGCTTGACATTCAGAGTGGAGTTTGTCGGAGTATCCGAGTAACAACATACTATGACACAAGAACGAACACTAGGACGTGGTCTTCGCTTGCGGCTCCGATAATTCGGGGCGAAGGCCTGTCTGAGTGAGACAAAGCGAGGGAGAGATACATACCGAGATACAAACTCTGTGTGCTGGCCACGCCCCAGGCAGAGGATTCGACCTCGAGCCCTTTTGGGCCAGCGATAAGCTCGAATCGAATCTCAGAGCTAAGGATTGCCCTTCTTTTTTCTGTTTTCCTCTTCCGCTTAATCTCCCTTTGCCACACGATGTATCTCAGGGACGGGAGGAGGGAATTCTTTCGCAGGGAGCTTCTCAGAAGCCACGAACGCAGAGCCGTACTCCTTGGTCCAGATTTTGGGTCAAGGCAGTGTGCAGTATAAATTTTTTTCTCAAAGTACTAAACCGATCAGTATAGTCCAAAATATACTGCCATCAAGAAGTCTTCGGGCGCGTGCGCGTTCACGTGCAGTTCTGGGGGTCTCGGGTGAAGCAAGCGTTTGATAGGCCCACATCATTGAAATTTACATCTATCCCGCCAATCTACTTAATTAAGTGAGGAATTTACAAAGTGACCTAAGTCACAAGATTCCTCCATTTGGGCGGGCTATGCACAGTAGAAGAGGACAAACCCCAGGGTGAAGCCATCTTCATAGGGGCCCCTCGGTTCTGTAGTTGGCGGTCGTATACTCCCTTGCAGAGACCTAGATCCAGAAACCAAGAAATGTGCAAGCTAGTGCCAAAGTATGAGACACACATTCTTCAACCTATTCAAGCCGTACCTCGGCACTCTCGAACCCTACCTCTCGGGAAGCGAAGCCCGCTGGAGAGAAACAACAAAGGAAGGAGAAGCCTAATTAAGGACCCGAGCAAAATAATACTCTATCACATCCTGGGGGCTCGTTAGTAAGTATTCTTCTTCTTGAGGCCAAGGTTTGCAACGGCTTGGGAAGAATTCGGAGGCAAGTTGCCTCCGATGTATATCGAAGGTACGTGCCTTGTACAGCACCCTTCGGATCATAGGCGGCGGCCCCGAGTCCCACATTGCAGCCTCCCATCTCTATATTGGGCAGTGAGATTTCAGCTCGGTCCTGCGCCCGCTAGCGTCCCGACGATTTCGGCCCTCGCGACCACCTTGCATTGTCAGTGACCATCCTCGTATCGCTCCACAACCGCCCACGATTTAACTGAGGTGAGAAAAAAATTATCCCAACCAATCGATACATACGACAATCAGGAAAGGAACACGGATTGCCCATATCTTGAGAACCGGGTAAAAGTCTGAGGAAAGCCCACCCAGGTCCAAACTGGAAGGATCTGATTCAAGGTATGAAAAAAAGAGCTCTCGTTCGGCGGAAATAAGTTACAGTGAAGTAATCCCTTCTGAGCTGTACGTGTTGAGCTATGAAGAGTGCGTCCTCATTTCCGAGGTCGGCGGTGCACGGGGTGATCGAAGCTACCATGTGGCTACGAAGAGAACCATGACTAAGCAGTGCCGTGGACTAAACAAACCGCACCATGCCCGCCAGCTCACAGTAACCAAATGCAAATCAGTGGGGTAAATTTACATCGTCCCTGGGCCTCAAGGCTGCCCATTGGGAGCGAAGCTGTCTTTGACATGGCTGGCACTCTGAGCTCCTATCTCGCGATGCAAGCCTCAGGATACTTTTTGGGACTTCGCTTGGAAGAGCCCCACTACGCCGACTCGGCACATGGATTGCGATTTGGAACTAGCCAGAAAAGTCCACTCATTTGCACTGGTATCGTGGAAGTCGGAGCCCTGAAGCCGCATCTTGGTGTATTGTGGACGCACGCCGAGGTGAAAAGTATTGACTGTTGGGGTGCATCTTCTGCGATGGGCCACATCCGGACAGCCCGCCGAAAGGCCACGTGGGAGGCTCTTCGGTGCCCAGGAACACCCCTATTACGACCGAAAAGGCTAGTAGGAGCTATACGACTCCGTCCGTCATAGCTTCTGGGCAATGTCAAATGCTCTTCAAAGAGGTGGGCGGACCCGAAGTGAATTCAGGGATATGGTTCTGACCTTGGCCGCCGTCGGAGACGATACGGGTATCCGCGCGCGGAAAATGCGAACGAATGCACGCGAGGTTCGGTTCAGCGTCACCGCCAAAGGCTGAGGGAAAACTTTTATTACTTGGTCGTCTCCTAAAGTTTGCCTGCTCTTGTTGGAACCAGTCCTCGCATCGCCACCGCTCAGGAACAGGGTCAAGTCACACTATTCGGGAAGATGTTCCGCATTCGACACATCTAAATAACAGCATACTCCGAGCATTAGTAACAGTTTCTGGAAAGCAGGGAAATGCATATGCATTGGTTATCGGATCTCCTATCCCTGTTAGTCCTAAGAACAGGGGCCTGGGAAAGACATCCAGGTTCAGCGTGCTGAATTAGGCATTTCCCACTCACAATGGCGGTGCACCGCGGGCTGGACGCAAGTCCTGGAACGTTCTGTGATTGCTCTCATCGGTTCTCCGAGTCGAGGATGTCATATCAACCCCAGCCGCCGCTGTCGTGTGGAAGGGGTGGATGTATTGCAGCAGCGATCTCTAGGGCCGTACAGGCCTGCGGCCGCTTTTTCATAGCTGGTGACCTTACACGGTCATCGCCAGACACGAGGTTGTCATCAACGTGCACTGAAGATTCGACGAAGCTTCGATACCTGCCAACGGAGCTGGAGAATATATTTCAAATCTGTTCGGCGCTTCGTTCTGCCCAGGGCTGTCTTCGATGTTCGTCTCGGAAGGAGGGACGTATTTGCACACCGATTCACTCACGGAAAGCATAGTTGAAGCACGCCTTTTCTGCGGTTTGGTAGCAGTCAAGAACCTATCTCGGGGCTTGGGCGAGTGAGGGTTCACAGATCCGGCTTTGCGGTAATGAAATCTATATCCGTTATTTATTTTCTTATTTTGGGAGGAGTGAACGGGGTCATTAGCAGTCTTCTCCCGACGCTCCCCAATTCTTGACGGCTAACCCGATTGCCTGAGGGATTCTCGACGCTAGGACTTCCAAATGGATTGAGCAATACGCTGGGGTAGAGAGGAGTATCTAGCGTAGCTGCATGCACGAATAACTTAGCAACCTATTAATACTGTCGACGATGGCCAACTCGGTCGCATGGAGCAGAAGTGGATAGGATCGGTCACGTTCCCGCACACAATGAGAGAGTGCACAATACTGAGCAGAATAGAAGGAGCTAGTATATCGTTAAAATGATGAAAATGATGTTGCATACAGCGAATCTTTCGACTAATCGGTTGGTTCTCCGACGGTGAGCACCGTCGGTCTTGCATCCCCCGTACGGTCGAGGCCATAGCCACTCCCCAGATCAACCTTGACGGAAAGGAACCTTCGCCACGGGCTCCTGTCTACGAGTGGCGTAGTTATTGTCGTTCTGGCCTTGGGGAGCGATAGTCGCGGCAAGGCCTATATTGGGTTGGCTCGACGGGTGGCTGCTGTGGGTGGCTGCGGCGTCGGGTACTGGAGTCACCTGTACCGGGTAATGAGAGTGGCCAGGGGCCTGGCTACGGTTGCTTTGAGCTGACATGATGATCTATGCAAGGGGATAGACGCATTAGTACAAGGAGGCGTTTCACGAGCTCTGTTACGACGCACTTGGCGAGAAAAAAGAGCCGACGTTTGCGATATGACGCGGGGGTGAAGACGTTGTAGAGTGAGTGCAGATGTTGGGAGCTGGATCGATGTCGCGGATTTGGGGGATGTGGGGGGCGAGGTTGGTTCCGTGAGTAGCAGGAGACTGGAAGTGGACGGGGTGAATACCTGAGGACTTGTGCCTTTCCTGAGCCCAATTTATATCATGGCTCAACTGTTTGCACCGAATTTGCGACGGAAGGCATCGAATATGTATCACACCAAAGGCCTATTGATTGTCAGTTACCCTGAAGGCGACTACGGCAATCGAAGAGGGTCACATAGCGACCAGAGGGGCACGCGCCTACAGGGCCGACGGACCGGATCATAGGGAAGATCCCAGACACTCATTGCTATCTTGGGACGGACCTGTTGTTTTGGGTAAGCGTAGTTAGTTTGTCCGTGTTTGTTCGTTACTGTTTAAGTAGCTGTTTTGGTACGCCTGTGGCGTTCTCTTTCTCCAGTATCTTTGGACTAAGAGAACGACACAGGTAAGTGTATCGTATTACTACTCTAATACAACTCCAGTATCTTTGGACTAAGAGAACGACACAGTGTGCTGTATTTCTACAGGTTATGGGCCCAGAGTGACCAAGTGATCCTGCATCAGCTTCGGTCCACACTCGAATCCGCACCTAACACCTAACACTCACTGTCCGCTCGTACACTCTCTTTCCTACGATCATTCACCCCCTCTCGACTATTCGTCTTCACTCTTTATGATGTCTGACGCCGAAGAACCACAACCTACCGCTGGAGGAACCGCGTCCGGCGGCGCTGTCAGTGTTCCGAACACGAGCCCGAGGAGCGTTCCCAGCACCTACAAGTTACCCAAGGGCCTCGAGCTCCTCGACGGCGCCAACAACTGGGATACGTGGTCATTCAGAATGAAGAACGTCTTCGAGGCCGAGGACGTGTGGGCTATCGTCGAAGGTATGGAGTCGAAACCTACTGGAGACGCTACCACAGACGCGGTCAAGCTCTGGACAGCAAGAGACCGAGCAGCACGGATTACCATCAACCTCGCCATCACGCCGTCCTGCATCCCACTCGTCATCACCGCACAAACTTCGTTCGAAGCTTGGAAGGCTCTGTCTGACGCGTACAAGCCTAAGGGACTACTCACGGCGTACTACTACCGTCAACAACTGTCCACCTTCCGATTCAACGAGTCCCAGTCGTTCGGACCTCAGATCGACCAAATGCGTCAGCTTCGTATCAAGCAGCAGACCGCCGGCATACCATGCGAAGATTGGGACTTCACCATCTGTCTCATTGGGGCATTACCGGAATCGTACTCGGTCATCAAGCAGTCTATCCTTGCGGGCCAAACAGACCTAAAGAAACTCGACCTCGCGTCAATCATCAGCCTTATTTCCCAAGAGGAGGTAGACCGAAAGGGATTCAGTCACGCCAACGTCGACCCTGAAGTCGCCTTCGCTTCGCGGCACGCACCTAGACCAACGCGAACGCCGAGGGATCAGAAGAAGACCGGTCAGGACAAGAAAGGGGCCTGCAACTGGTGCAAGCGCGAAGGTCACTGGGAGGCTGATTGCCGAAAGAAGAAGGAATCTCAGTCTCAAGCACAACAAGGAGCTGATAAGTCCAACCAGCGACGTACCGATAAGCAGAAGGGGAAAGGCGACAAGGGCAACGGACCCCCGGGACCTGACCAGAAGATGTGGGTCGCCAAGCTGATCGAGGATGAGCCGACGGAAGAAGCCAAGGCTACTCCCGATCATCCTACCGCCGGTGAATGGTGGGAGTTCGATTCTGGAGCGACTCGCGTGTTCCACGGCAATCTCAACTCCTTTTCGAATTACAAGCCGTTCGACAAGCCTATTCCCATCGGACTCGCTACCGACGGTGCAACGACCAACGCTCTCGGTACCGGTAGCCTTTCCATCCGCTTCTTCCCTCCCAATTCCCCGTCAGTTCCTGTGTGCATCACGACGGCATACTACGTCCCCGGCATCGTCAACTTAATCTCTATCAGTCACCTCGACGATCTTGGCAGGAAGATTCAATTTCATTCGAAGAGGATTGACATCTGGAACGGAGAGGTTTTAGAGTTGTCCGTACCACGTGTAGGAAACTCGTACCGCTGCCGTGGAGAAGTAGAGTTGCCAGAGCACGTGCACGCTCACGCGGCCAAGTTGACGAATGCGGCCTGGCACCGGCGCTGCGGTCACCTCGGGCAGACGTCGTTGCTCGAACTGGCCAAGAAGGAGTTGGTGGACGACTTCAACATCGACGTCAAAGTCAGTGGGAGTACACCGGCCTGCGATTCGTGCATGCGCGGCAAGCATACTCGAGCCCCCTTTCCAACTTCGGGTCGAACACGTGCCACCAAACCCCTGGATCTGGTGCACTCCGACATTTGTGGACCGTTCCCGATCACTCGCGAAGGTTACAAGTATTACGTCACGTTCCTCGATGACCATACCGAATACGGAGTAGTGTATCGCTTAAGGGAGAAGTCCGGCGCGGCAGAAGCCTTCAAGGATTATCGCGTCAGGGCTGAGAAGGCTACCGGTGGCACCCTCAGGGCCGTCCAGACGGACAACGGAGGCGAATACGAAGGAGACTTCGAGCGTTACTGCACCCTGCACGGTATTCATCACCGGCGTTCAACTCCCTACACCCCCGAGCAGAACGGAGTGGCCGAACGCCTGAATCGAACCCTTAATGACGCCGTCGTGAGCTGCCTCATCGACGCCAATTTGGGAGACGTGTATTGGGGAGACGCACTCATCTACGCGATGTACACACGAAATCGCGCACCTTCTAGAGCCATTCCTGGCTTTGTGCCATATACGCTATGGTACAACGGCACTAAACCATCGGTCGCCCACCTTCGCCCATTCGGTTGCACGGCTTACGTCCACATCCCGAAGAAGGTTAGAAAGGGCAAGCTCGCCGAAAAAGCCACGAAGGCTATGTTCGTCGGCTATGATTCAAATAGGAAAGCGTGGCGTTTCTATGTACCGGAAGCCCGCAAGGAGATTTCGTCACGCGATGTCACATTTCTCGAAGATGTACCGTACACTTCGACGAAAGAATCGCTCACCTTTGGAAAGTCCACCAAAGTCACGTCCGTCACCGTCGAGGACGACTCAGACTCCGAGGACGAACCTTTTCTATCATCACCGTCCACCATTCCTATTCCTGATCCTAATCCCATTCCCATTCCTCCCCCAAATCCATCTGCTCCTACACTCGCTGATCCTCCCCCACCCACGACAGCTCGTCCTCGTCGCAATGTTACGGCAACTCCGAAGTATACCGACACGACTTGGATGCCTCAGCATCATGCACGCGTGGCGTACGAGTTTGGTTTGGCAGCTACCGATCCCAGAACGTACGAGGAAGCGCTTTCTGGCCCGGACTCCAAACAGTGGGAGGAGTCGATACAAGCTGAGTATGAAAGTCTTGTCAGCACTGGAACCTTCGAAGTTGTAGATTTGCCACCTGGACGCAAAGCCATACCTTGCACGTATGTGTTCAAGGAGAAGACGGGTGCCGACGGCCAAACCGTGAAGTTCAAGACACGAATCGTCGCTCGTGGAGACCTGCAGAAGAAGGGTGAAGACTTCGACAAGGTGTTCGCACCTGTTCCACGGCTCGATACTGTTCGCGCAGTATTCAGTTATGCC
The DNA here is from genome assembly GCA_000827465.1 of Tulasnella calospora MUT 4182. Taxonomy (NCBI): domain Eukaryota; kingdom Fungi; phylum Basidiomycota; class Agaricomycetes; order Cantharellales; family Tulasnellaceae; genus Tulasnella; species Tulasnella calospora. Next base: position 39,987 of record KN823074.1, read on the forward strand.
GCTAGTCAAGATTGGGACATCGACCAGCTCGACTTCAAGTCCGCTTTCCTCAACGGTGATCTCAAGGAGGAAGTTTACATGAAACCTCCGCAGGGATTCGAAACCAGCGACGGAAAGGTCTGGCGATTGAAGAAGACGCTCTACGGTCTACGACAATCCCCGAAGTGCTGGCACGAAAAGCTTACGTCGACCTTCAAAGAGTTCAAGTTGGTCCGAAGCACTGCCGATTTCTGCGTTTACGTCGGGCACTTCGGCGACGAAATCATCATTCTTATTACGCATGTCGACGATATGGCAATAACCGGTAGCAGTAAAGAGAAGAAGGAAGAAGTAAAACGCTTCATTAAGTCGCGCTTCGATGTTGACGACTTAGGGCCACTTCACTTCTACTTGGCTATCGAATGGACCCGCGACCGCGACAAACGGACGATCACGGCCCATCAAGGAAAGTTCGCTCGAACTATCCTTGAACGATTCTCTATGCGTGATTGCTATCCTACTGAAACTCCTGTCGTCGCCAATCACCAATTCACTATCCAAGATTGCCCAGCTGCTAAATCGAAGGAGAAGCTGAAGATGTCATGTGTACCCTATCTCGAGGCTATCGGGAGTCTGATGTACCTCATGCTCGGCACACGCCCTGACCTCGCTTACGCCATTGGGAAGCTAAGTCGATTCGGTAGCAACCCTGGTAAGAAGCACTGGGAAGGCGTCAAACGCGTCATGCACTACCTGAAGGGCACTCTCGACCATTCCTTGACTCTTGGCGGCTCTTCGCCCTCGACCCCTCTCCTCATTGGCTATTCCGACGCCTCGTTTCAAGACTGTCCCGATACTTCTCGTTCGACTTCGGGTTACGTATTCTATCTTAACGACGGTCCTATCAGCTGGAGTAGCAAGCGCCAGGGTGTCGTCACCAACTCTACTATGGAATCCGAGTATCTGGGTCTCTCTAACGCCGCACGTCAAGCGATTTGGTTACGCGAATTGCTCGAAGACCTCGGTTGCCGGCAAGACGACCCTACCCTACTCTATGGTGACAACAACGCCGCTCTTATCCTAGCTCAGGATATTAGTGATCACAGCCGGGCCAAGCACATCAAAAGAACCTACCACTATGTGCGCGAGAGGATACAGCAGGAGAAGGACATATACCTAGAGTATTGTCCCGGTAAAGAAAACATCGCGGACATCTTCACGAAGCCCTTAGGCTCTGAAATGTTTTCGAAATTCCTTTCTCATTTGGTAACCACTACTACTCAGTAACCGACACCACCACGAGTGGGAGTGTTGTTTTGGGTAAGCGTAGTTAGTTTGTCCGTGTTTGTTCGTTACTGTTTAAGTAGCTGTTTTGGTACGCCTGTGGCGTTCTCTTTCTCCAGTATCTTTGGACTAAGAGAACGACACAGGTAAGTGTATCGTATTACTACTCTAATACAACTCCAGTATCTTTGGACTAAGAGAACGACACAGTGTGCTGTATTTCTACAGGACCGAGAGGGCTGACCGACTCCTTGGATAGCAGACTAAGGAAATGTGCGAGGCCGGCGATTCGCTCTTTAGAGGCTGGAAACTTCATCTAAGAAAGCGGGATTCTTCAATGGGGATAAAAGTGAGTGCGACTCCAGGAAAGTGGTACGCGATCATCCCAAGAAGTGATCCTCCAAGGTATCCGTTGAGCGTCGGCATGACATGAGTTATGCGGTCTATTGTACCAAAGTAGAGCACGTTCCCCTGCCTATCGAGAATAGACGATGAACAGCTGGGCTGTTCGGAGAGGGGGCCATGCAATCTCTCTGGAAATCAAGGTTGCGGGTTGACCGAGATCGTGAGGCAGTCGGCACTGACGAAACCAGCAATCCGAGCTAGACGTAGGAAGAGGAATGCATAACATGATTGGCAGGATTGCAATGCTCAGTGTTCGCTGAGCAAGCAAGCTCCTTTCGAGATCCAGGCGAGAACCCTAGAAACGCGTACCAGTCCCATGGTTTCGGACAACGTAGCAGCTCTTGATCAGTCAGTTTATGGAAATGCGACGCTTGGGCTTTACTTTAATTAATAGTGTTATTGAGCCATAACGCCACGTAATTCATGTAGTGCATTGGGCCCGATTCACAACCTGATGGTCGAAGCATGGCTGAGATCCGGAAGTTGGGAAGGAATGCGAAGGTGATGCAGGAGCGTGCCCAAAAGTTCGATAATACACGCAACCCCAAATTTCACTGTGCTACATGCTCGCCGGGCCAAACGTTCGTCATCGAAAGCTCGCGACATGTAAGACCTTTACCAAATTAATCCCTCCCGAATGGGCTCTTCCGAATTCAGCACCGATCCGAAAAAACAAACCCCCTGTCTTCCGATCACCATGGAATGTGAAGCCACAGCGCTCCTTGAGAAGGTCAAAACGGAAGGTGGCCGTTTTCTCGGTCCCGACGCGTTGCCGATGCAGTCCGAGGGTTCGGCCCAATGCGGCCGTCGCTATGACTCTGCGGACGCTCGAGCAGATATTGACCAGCGTCCTCTGTTCATTATTATCTTAATTGCTGCTACATTCGGGATCATAAAAGCTGGAGGCCCCGTAAATAAGCCATCCCGTTGAATAGCAAATGAGGGCGAGCGTCTCTAGAAGTTCGAGGACCAGAAATACGGTAACGTGATATTGAGAATCTCTTCAAAGGCGGATTGGAGAGTAGGATTTGAAGCAAGCGGCGTTCCGAATTCGAAGGGCAGGTAAATCTGGCCAAACATTCTTTGCCAAAGTGGGAGCGGAACTCTGCATACAGGGTCTCAGACTTCTAAACTTGAGAGTTTGCACGTGTTACCAATCGCTCGGACACTCCCCCACAACAAGCCGATTGATTGCGCGCCATCCCTCGGAGGAAAAGGGTCATCAATTTAATTGCCACCATCTCGTATGCCGTCACTCCACTCTCACCAGGGTAATAACTAAGTCGCACCTGACTATGATACTGCCATCAGGCAACCATGATCAAACCTTAGTCCGTGTTTTGGGGCGGTTTTGTAGTGGCTTTTTTTCTTTCTTTCTTTTGGCAGGGAGATTTATTTGTTTGCTTATTCGCTTTCACTTGGGATCGAAGGGGGGAAGCTGCTTGAACGCAGCCGAAGATCGAGAGGTCCGCCGGCTTCACTGGCCGACGCCGGGAGAAAACGAGCCGCCCCAACATCCCGCTTTATGCCAAACCCAGAGTACTCGTACCAGTAGAAGATTTGACAGAAAGCACGATTAAGACAGGCGGGATTGCATCAACTCCCTTCGCGACTCTGCTAACTTGACTGCTGATTTCCACTTCCCCCTCCCCCAGCCTCCATTGACCTGTAGTTGGCAACCAAAGATTATGCGAATACGATCTCGCACGCACCGTCAGTTCGAGGGCTGCGGTTGGGGCGGAATAGCCAGCCTCTGGCGGTTGGCCTAATTCGGCAATCAATTCAATTCCGACACGCCTTCACGCGAAGCGGTATATCTGCCATCGGGCCCACACCAGACTGTCCGCTTCTTGCTTACCCGTCTGCACGAGGCCTACGCTTACGCAGGTTTTGTTAATTGCTTCATCGGTGTGACCGAAAACTTTCTTCCCAAACATTGGTACCCCGTCACGTGTACTTCTAGAGAATGCTTTTGGGCTCGTGGCATGCGGCAGGTAGCCTCACAGCCCAACAGCTGGCTAGCTTACAGCCTCTCCTTCATCACCATCACCAAGACCAAAAACTCCCAATGATGCAAGTAGTCTTGTGATACGGATTTAGCTACTGCAGCACCCCGTGCCCGAGAACGGCGCGGTCCATCCGAGCAGATATCTCTCAGTTTTACCTAGCGAGCCAGTTGATGATACCCCCTATACATGGCTAGCCTTTCCACGCTGGGGCTAGTGAAGCGCATGATGTGGTGCCGAGCCCGATGTCACTTGGTCGAGCACTTGGACTTTCGAAAGCCCAGACTTTTCTCCGCCTGTGTGACGGCCCCTAACGTCAGCGTGATGTCGCCCATAAGACTTTTAACGAAACCAAAAACCGATAGGAACTAGGTTACAAGATTATAAAGGGGAAGTCGAGGTAATAGAATATGGGCGTATTCTGATGTGCGACGCGACCCCTCTGGGGACGGGACCCTTCCGATCGGAAGGCGTGCTGACTAAGTCGGTGTCTCGGGTGAGGCGCCAGAGGAGCTTCTCCGAGATTGTAAGGGTCTTTTCTCCTTCACATCAGACCACGCGAGGAGGGTCCCAGGGAGCGAAACGGTCACAGTCCCGACCGGCGCGTCGCTCCTCGTTGTCGACCGAGCTCATGACCGCAGCGCGTAACCTGACCTAGAAAGCTCGATCTCAGCCTGGCACCGGTCCCGAAAAATCGGAGTGAGGACTAACACGCGAGCCCCACAAGAATATTCTTCCAAATTCTCGGCTCAACCTGCTAAGCTACGTTGCCCGTCTTTCTGATCAGCTTGGCCGAAAATGCAAGGATGAAAGCGAGGTTGAGTGCAGCTTGAGCGTTTCAGTTTGCCCAGTACAATCCGGCACACGATCTGAATCTCATACCGCCGGGGAATGAGCCGGATGCAATCAATTGCTGCGGGTGTTCGGAGACGCCGCATTTGTCTCATCGCCCGCGGCCCGATTTCGCGGCGCTTCCCTATCTTGCCCAAGATTGCAAAATGTTGAACCGATGGTTATAAATCTCTTAGAGGGCCTCAGACTTCTATTTCATGAGCGGTCATTACTGGACGTCTATCCGTGGGGCAGGCTACATCCCCCAAGAACAGCACCCACAAATACCTATCATCCGACCAGAGGTATCACATAGCATCTAAGAAAGTAAATTACCCGGAATAGGAACCAATTCCGAAGCAATGGAAGGAAATTTTGAAAGGAAACCCGGCGAGGCGAAGGCGAGTGGAAGGAAAGTTCGTTCGAATCATGGTGGAAGGGTATCGAAACCAAGCGCCTAACATCTTGGCCTTTCGGCGAGAACGTGTCCCGCGTGATGCCTGACTTTACTTTTGATGTGGAGTGACTTTGGTGACGGTGTATGGGGAATGTTTTCTCGCCGCGGCACCATTGTTGCTTCCAGTGACGACAGCTGAGGCTGGAGAGCCTGCCTGGGCGTCGTCCTGAGTGGCTGGAGCCTGCGTAGGTACTTTGAGCACAGGGCAGTTCGAGTGGGATGAAGTCCGTGAGGTGTTCTCGTTGGAAGACATATCTATAGGTTTATGCCGAAATGACAAGGTGTAAGTATTGGTTCAAAAAGATCGGGTAAGGTGAGGATAGCATTCCACTACCTTCTCTGGGCTCCTGCACGTACAAGAGAAGTGACGCTGATCTAGTCGGAGACGGGATTGGTTGGACGAAGGGGACAAGGACAGGATAGCTGCAAATGGAGACTAGAGGTTGCGTGCGTTGGGGAGTATATGGGTGGAGGTGGCTACGATGGGAAGTATTCTCTTGGACCGAGACTTTTCTCGAGTATTTATAGCCTCCAGTCTTATGCCACGAGGGTGACGAGACAACATCATTTCCAAAGCCAAGGGTACTCCGCTGAAGATTTTTTTACAATGCTCGTCCGCTATTGGAAATTGTTGGCCTGGAAGCCAGAACCGACGAAGATGGAAGGGTGACAGTAGAGCGTAGCCCTAGGATTGGCGCTCATCCGGCAGACTAACGAACCGGACTTCTCAGCTCATAACTGACCCTTTTTTACGGCGTTAAAGATTGAGGGTGTTACACATACATACCTTTTGTCTGGATGTGTAACCGTTGGGGCGAATGAGTGACACTATCGTGCGTAGTCAATGCCCACGTTTTTTTGTTTGAAAGCTTAACGATCACTGGCGGTAGGAAGAGCACCCGAATGCGGATAGAGCTGGTAGGATATTTCCAAAATTGGAAACGGGCGATGGCGCTTCACAACCGTGCTTCTACCATCCGATGCGACCCTGACATCTCCGTACAGGGTTTCGGACCCTTTCAAAAGCCGCAATAATCTCAGAGGTGAGTAAGACAGGGATCTGCTCAAAGTTGAATGGGCTGGAACAGCTCGGGGGAAAGGACGGATTCCATGGCGCTCCCGTCAGACGAGGGTTGCCTTGATCTGTTCGATGACCGTACAGAAAGACCGAGTCACTTGGACGTTGCTAGCGTCTCTTCTAACCACGCATAAGCTCAGCTTTAATTCAGGGGTTTATTTAGTTCAGCTCACAACCCATCTTGGGGGCCACGAGTGTACGACCTGCGCTCGATCCATTTACGTTTTAAATGAATTGCCATCTGGGAAAGAAGCGAGCAAGCAAAGTTTGATTGCGAGAGCAACCTGACGGAGGTAGTTTAGAGAGGAGTCCCCTTTGCCATTTAGTTACCGTTGACGAGCGAGTTGAGCCTCGACTTATCTGGTTTTGGACATGCAGGGCAGAACGGTTGACGTTCAGATCGACCTCTGAACCCCTTACAGCCAGCAATACCACCAATTCGCGCTAAGCTCCAATGAACTAGTTGATTGATGAGGTGCTTTTAGTTTGTACCAATTCTCTGAAGGTAAAATGCTGAGGCCTATGGAAAGGCTCGCCTCTGTGCTGGATTATCGTGTTGCGTCTCTTGACTGGGATCCTGATCTGGATTGTGCGGCCTCGAGTCACGGAACTAAATATCGCCGGATGGCTGAAGTGTAGGAAGATTGCATCGCAGATCCCTTCCAAGCATCACAACAACAAAATCATGATACCTCCGCTTTCGGTACGGACGAGCGAGCGCCCCAACGGCATGGCTTGTCCCACGCGTCTACGAAGGATTCGTGGGCGCAATTAAGTGGGAAATATGCGAAGAATTACGAGGGGCAAAGAATACGATAGCGCTTGTGTGTATCTGTTCCGTGGTGGAATCCAGTATGATGCGGTGAAGTCTCCCTCTCATCTCCGATGAATGACCAACGTACCTCTCGGCCCTCCCTGCATCATCTCTCCTGGCAATTTGGCGAGTACTGCAAGTGCGGAATCCATCGCAGATTTGCAATGCAATACCTCCTCTCGAACTGGGAGCCAGCTAAGTGAGCAGGGTCCTTTGGGGACTACGAACTTGCCTTTTTGGGAAGCTTTGTGTGGTTGATACAGAAGCAGATTCCGAATCGGTAACAAAGGAACAAGTGCGTCGATCTAGCCTTGGTCCTTGGCTTCAACCAAGCATCGCGGTCATGCATGGAGGTGAAGGCGCGGGCTGGTCGGACGAGATATCGGATTGCTCCTAATATGGAACTTATCTAATTGCTGCCGTATACCTGCGGAACGCTCTTAGTTACGAGCTTGCCGGAGTTAAGCGTTACTAACGAGCGTAATGGCGTCATTTTACCGGGGCAATCGAGACGTCGAGGTTCTGGCTTGATATCAGCCCTACCGTGGGAATGCATCCACATGACTCCAGTTTTGACCACAAACCCTCCGTCACCCCTCTCTCGGGATACGGTCTCCGGCGTTCAAAGGTTTAACCCGTCCACGCGAACTATGGTATCATTGCGCGAGAGCGTCGGAAATGAACCGAGAGTTTGCCTCGCCCACTAGCCGCCGGCCGTTCTCGACAGCGATAGCAACGCATCGGCCGGGACCACTTTGATTCCTGACGGGATTTAGCGGTGTATGACCGTGTCCGATTGCGCAATGTTGAATAGGGACTACCTCGTGGTATGGGCTTGGCGGGGTTTCTCGGCGAAGAAACAGTTTCCTGATAGAATATGGAATCGAACACCAGGAAAGCGCGGCTGTCGGGGAATGAACGTACCGTATAACTAAACGAAAGACAAAGAGTAACTCCGCGCTATCTTTGGACACTCGGGTCAAACACTGTGCCGAGCGGCACGTAACCCTTCAGGGTGCGGTAACCTGGTACAACATATCGCTGGCACTCTGCGCCATGATGGAGAAATTATCCGGGGCTTATAGGGGGGGATTGCACGTGTTGGGTTTCAACTTCTTGTTGAGGAATCGTCTGCACAACGAACGTAGCAACATGGTTACAGCCCCTTCGGAAACGCAATGAGCCTTATCACGTCTTCTGACACCCTCATACAAATGAATTCACTTAATGAATCACTCCCGAAATCATTGTCGGCGGAGAGGAACCAATCATGACCAGTATACAGAGGAGTTACGGCTGGTTTCTCTGAAGTTTAGAGCCCCAACTTGCTGCGGCCGGGGCTTCATTACGTGAAAGTTGGCGCCCAAGTCCCGAAACATGCGCGCCTAAACTTTGACCGAGCTTTACTGATTCTGGAAACGATCTACTTGGGAGGCTCAGCAAGAAGCGGTCATCCCCAACCTCCTAAGATGGTTGGGGATCCTTCCTTCGCCATTGTACGACCCCCAATCACCGGTTCTCGATCTAAGGGATCTCAAGCGATACTGTATCCCCCTTTTGCATCAACGAACGTGACTGAGTGTGAAAATAAGGGAGTTCTAAAGGGCTAGCCTTTGTGATTACCTAATCGACCGCCATTGACTTCAAGGACCGCACGAGATAACGATCTGGGACTTCTTGCCCTGAACGTCCCGGGCCGATCATCAATTCGAGAAGTTGCTCATTCACGTCCAAACATGGTAGCAGCCACTTGACACGAAATGGGATATATATGACGAGGCGAAAGCGAACGCGGAGGGACGTCGTTCGGGTGAAGTTGGGAATATCAATACAAATGGCATCTCCACTTCTTAGAAAGTATACAGCATAGCCTGCAGCTTTACTTTTTTTGTGAAGGCACTTTGGTTGCGGGGTCTGACCTATGGTTTCCTGCTTCAGTAACGTCGTTGGTTTGATTCGTGGCGATGGAAGTGGTCGAAGTAGTCTGGGCGCCACTTTGAGTGACTGGGGCTCGCTTTTCGGGGGTCTTGTGCACTGGGCAGTACGAGTGGAATAAAGTCCGAGAGATGGTTTCGCGGGTCGACATGTCCGTAGGTCGACGCTGGAAAGGTGAGGCATACGTATGAGTGTCAAGGTTCGGGAAAGGTGAGAACACCCATTCTTACTGAATTCTATGGGCTATTTCTTGATTGAACAAGGAAGAATGGGACTAGCGCTTCCTCAGAGAAAGGATTGGGTTGGATGGAGGCGATGGGATAGAGGGCCGCTGTGATGAAGAACAGAGGGAGCTTGGAAAAATGTATCAGAGGATAAGGTAGATTGCTGGGATGATAAAGTACCATCTTTGTAGTAGAGTTTCTCTCCAATATCTATACCCTTGCGTCTTGTACGATGAGGATGGTGAGCAAGACAACGCGTGCCCTCAAGCGACTCATTAAGGGTATTTCCCTTGATGTACCTTCATTCTAGCAGACCTAGGCGTTCTAGGGAAACGTTAACTGCTATGTAAAAGCGACAGTGATGAAAGACGGACTGCGCCAATTCGGTTCCTGTATTGCCCGCGTTCTCATCGCGGACGGGAGACATCGAATCAAACCAGCCAGCGTATTCTTTCCTTTCATAGGGTTGAGACATCGACGGCGTGGCAAGCACCCTCTCCCCCCCGGAGGTCAGGACTTGCAACGATGGGCGTGGATAAGTGAGACTGGTGCATGTTCAACGCCAACATTTACCTTGGCGGTGCAGCGATGATAGTGGAACAAAGCCGAATTTAGAACGGTCGATGCGGTATTTCCTAAATCGTGAACAAAGTCCCCTATGATGTCTCGGACGCTGTTGGAGGCAGCAATGATTGGGAGCGGAGGGTACGCGAGGGCGCAGTTAGGGTGGAACAGGGTATGTCTCGGAGGAGGAACCGCTTGGCCCTACGACCGAGACAACTCACCCTGTCTGCCCGAAGCTGACCGAGAGACAGAATCCGCGACGCCATTCGGATAAGCTCGGGCTCAGTCTCAGGGTTTGGTTCGAGTCTGTTTTCTACACTTCGTTGAGGAGTGATAAAAGTGGGCGGCGTGGGACTTTGTAGTTCCATTTCGGTTACATAAGCTGGCATCCGTTGAACAAGCGGAAGGAGCCCTACTGCCTTTCCTCCCGGTCCACACGTGTGCGTTAGGCGAGGATTTGAAAACCCCTCCTCAAACTCACGCTCCAAGCTGTACGCACAGCAGCGGAGAAGACAAGCCCATCAGAAACCCTCGTAGATATCACGAACGGGCCTAGTACAGCCGCCGGAGAGCCAACGACTTCCATATGCAGGTGATCCGCTGGGGGGGCTAGGGACGTCAAAACATTGGACCCTAACACTTTGAAGACCTCAAGCCACGGCAAGAGAGCGTTACCGATGGGGTTTCGGATCCGAGAGCCGCCTGCAAACATCTCAAGGGAGGGAAATGAGGGCGCTTTCACTTTTGGCAGTCAGCGGGAGCGCCCGGCCGCGCGGCCCAGCCCGCGAGGCGCGGATAATCGTGAGGCGTCCTAATTGGAGGAATTGATGCTCGGACGATCATGGGGGGCAAAAATGGTAATCACTATGCTTCTACGCGATGACCGTGTCCAATGAGACGTCCTTTGACCGGTGTCGAAGAGATGACCCCGTCGTTCTCAGGATAAAGACGAAGATAGAAAGTTAATTCCAGTTCCGTCTCAACTTCAACCTAGTAACTGAAGTGGCACCACGGCTGTCTGGTGCTTGGGTTCTGGGGTACGGCCGCAGTAACAGGAGGTCGTTCCCTTACTCGTGGTGAGACCCCCCCCCCCCCAGACAGACGCTTTCACACTTAGCTTAGAGACATGGAACTTAAAATGTCTCTTAGAGGAAACGGTAAGTTCCTCACAGAGACACCAGCGTTGCAGGGCCTGTCCTCTGGTCCACGCTCACGCGCGATTTTCCGTCCACCCGTCGCGCCACCACCTCCCCGAGCATGCGATAAGCTTGAGAGGGACCCCAATATTGCGTTCTTTTTTTTTTTGCTCGCTGGGCGAAGCCGTGCCCTTGAGGGGTGAGAATTTGGAAGTCCCAGAACAGTGAAAACACGTAAGACCTGACCAATTTGGGGAACAGATAAAAGCGATGTTGAGCATTTCCCTCAAAGAGAGCCGTACATATGATCAGGGGGATGCAAAAGTTTCAGTTTCAAGGGGGCCTTACACTTCTGCTCTCATAGCTTTTGTTGTTATGCGGATAAGCGCCCGTAAGGTTGGGGCGGAGATTCAATCTAAGACGTACTCCCGACGATGCACCTTCCTCTTCGAGAATTTGAAATCTTCCCAAAACTGCATCTGCGCCGCACAGGCGAACACAATGCAGGGAACCTTTGCACTATCACAACCCTAAATTAATGCCTTGGAAATCTGGGGTAGATGCTGCTTCCACAGTCTACTCACCGACCGCTGCTCACCCCTGTCCAATGATAGTTCGTCACACCAGCTGCCTGTCCTCTGCCACCCTCGGATGAAAAACAATATCTGGTTCGCAAAGGCGTTCGTCGTTATGGTACGCTAATCTCGTGATAGGGAATCACTTGCTCGCGGCACCGAGAAGGCGCAGCCGCTTTGAGAACGGAATGTGCCTCCCCGTGCCTTTCGACGCCCATCCATAATGGGGTGTACTTAGTAAAAGACCACTGGTCGTGGGCGGCGGCAAGCTTCCAGAACCAATGTCTCCAAGAGTCTGGTTAGTTCCTATGCCGCTTGGAGTTCTTGCATCATTCGATCGTGGCTGCATGACGTTGAAGCAACTGGTCGTAACCGTCTTCGAGCCGAACAATCGGAAAGGAGACAAGCGATAACTTTGTTCTTTTGTAGGCAAGTAAGCGTTCGATTTTCTCAGCCTGACAGAGGCGGGTAGATTCACGCAACCCGAAAAAGACGGGTGCTGATTGATGGCGCACAGCCCAAAGGTTTTTCTTCTCTGGTTCGTTGGCGGATGCTGGTCTGTGATGTGTCTTGGAGAGTGTGTTGCTCATCCCCAGGTCCTCGTCAACTGAAGTAAGAAAGGACAAGCACTGTGATTGTGCGAAAGTTAATTTCAGGGGCTTGGTTACTCGCGAACGGCCGAGTTGCTGCCCTCCATATCCTGCGGCCGGATCCATTCCTGAGATCACCTCAAACGCTGAACAACGAACATGGAATTATGGGAACCGATACGAAGAGTGCCAGACGCAAAGTCTGTATCCCCTGACAACAGCAGAGAAACGGTAAGGGGATTGAGTATTTGGCTGCGTGACGTATCTTTTGACACGGGGTAGGTGCCCACTTCATGTTCTTCCATTCTCACTAGAACAATGAATCTCGAGAGAAAGCTCGAGTATATGGCAGCTCTTCTGAAACGCTATGCATCATGTTGGGGATCATTGGTGTGATAGTGATGGACAACATCTAGTTCGTGGGAGAGCTGCTATCCACTCTACAGTACCGGCGCGAAAACCACAAACTTTGGCTGCGTCTCGCAGGGCTTCAGCTGACGTACAGTGAAAGAAAAAAAAAAGTCGAATCTATACTGGGTTCCTGTCAAATTTCCGATGATACTGTGCAAAAAATGACTAATGCTGAGGATGAATGGTCGTTGTCACGATTGTGACGGGGGCTGTCACGTTACACTGGGGCTGCCGTTTTCAGATTATCGGACTTCGCCTGGTGAGCATTCGGTCCCCACCTGAGACAATGACAGCCACTAAAGGCCCCGAATACTTCAGGTTACCATCCTATAGAGAGCCCGTCCTGTAGTAAATACAGTGATTATGGCGTAGGGATCATTACAGAGGCCCTCAAAGGTACGGGCGAGTGCAACGGTTTAGTGGAGGCTGCCCTAATAGCAAATGCCAAAGTACGAAACATAGGGCAACAATGGAAGGAAAGACTAACAAGGAAAAAATGAGCCGCCAAAGGAAAGGCCCAACCTGCAAGTGATCGACGCGAGAACTCTGCAGTGATGATGAGGGATCTGTAGGAGTAATGTCCTGTCCCTCGTCGTTTGCATTGCATGAAGACAGTCTTGCATCTGTACTAGCCGGTCAATAAACGTAGCTGCTGAACGAAACGGCTATACTATGGATCAGACAGAGGAAGGGGAAAGCGCGAAAATAGCCATCAACCCGCTGCTTGTCGTCGAATGAGACCGGTGGCAACCGTCGTGGAGGATCTTTGGGAGTCGTGGCTGGGAAAAGTAGAAACCTCCCTCCACAGGCTCTAAGTGTAGAATCTTAGGCCAGGTGCAACTCCGCCGAGCGATCATCCCTCCCTCAGCGCGCGGGTTGCCTCGTCTGGCTCTCTCAACCTCCAGTGGGTGAGTATCTCTACATTTTGCGGGATACACATGTCATTCTTCTGGAAAACTTACCGATTCAGAAATAAATATGGCTGCCGCCATGTCCCCATCTCCCGATGCTGGCGATGAAGTGTGTCTCCCATGCTTAGCAATGCGGCCAGGTTTTCGCACACTTGTGCGGTGCGAGGCTATTGCCGTGGCACGCAACATACATGTGACTTATCCACCATAGATAAGGCTACGTTTTATCTGTATCCCATGATCACCAGATCAAAGGGAGCTACTGACGCCTGAAAACTTGTCAGACTTCGTTAATTACCCCACAAACGGACTCTCCCAAACATAGTCTCGATTGGAGCGTCCGAACGAAATAAGCGGTCAATTTTCGGACCATCGTGGACTTGAGCCCACACCGCTTGATTGAAAGCTGAAGGAAAGCCAGAAATGGGAAGTGATTTATAACCCTGTGCGCTCATCGGCGCGTTGCAGATACGGCCCAGTCTCCCTGTCCAACACGGCGGTTAAAAGATCCGCTATTCAGAGTCTCGAGTATCTACCAATGTTTTGGGTTCGCTGCAGCAGGTGGTCTTGGTGCTCCGTCTCGATCATGGTAGCTCGACAGCGTGAGCCGCCGCGCTCTTGGCCAATCGATTGCTCTCCGTTCTCCTGGTGACTTCAGGAACAATTCGCAGCGAGGATCCCTGGATCGGCGGATCCGGGAGTTGCAACGACTTGGATATTGCCTAGCTACTACAACATGAAGTTTGGGATCTACTCGCAAGAATTCGAATATTCTCTGGTCTTCGCAATTCAGGCAAATTCGAGATTTGGCTTCGTGGGCCGCTTGTCTCGCTCGGTTTTCGTAGAAAAAGAAGAGGTTCAGTTGGCGCCAGCGAGGAAGAGCTGAATTCTAAAGGGTCGGTCGACCAGGGTCATCAGTTCAGTTGTTGTGATTTGATTGCTTTTGGCCCACACTCGCACAGTCCCACTGCCTTGGCCACGATCAACGCCAGCACGCACGTGGCCATCACTCAATGTGAAATGCAACAGCAATCAACCCTTACCTCGGCTTCGGGGAGTGTGCAAACGAAATTTTGGGGATGTGCGTAAGGGATTGGGAACAGCGGCAAGGGACTTGCACCCCGCTTGGTCGAGTACGAAACTCTTTGAACGTAACCTGTGAGATGCCCACCTGCGTTCATGGGTTTCTAGAAGTCGCACTGAGAGTTGCTTTGATACACAGCTGTAGGACAGAGAGCACATCGGTGGGAGGACTAACTACAACTTTGAGCAACAGAAAACTGGATCAATTCACCCATGTCTCTCCGGCGGCTTTGACTAATTCCTAGCTTAGCGGTGCGGAAGCAATATTTTGAGTACCCTCGATTGAGACTGTGTTCGGGTACACCCGACGAGCCTTCAGTCTGAGAAGCCATTTAATTCACAGGCCTCCACCTCAGCGGCATTTTCGCTGCGTAAACAGGAGAGCGCCCTCCCTTAGAACCACACGATTCTAACTCAATAACCTCTGAATACGCGACATTTATAATTATGCGGGCCACTTAATTTGCGTAAAATAAAATCAGTTGAAAAGGTGGGACATTACTTATGGGAGCGCCACCTACGGCAAATGATCGTCACCCCAGTGCACTAGCCCCTCATAGTCTCAGGCATGATGTAAATCCCAAGACTGGTCACTTGAGCATCAATGTGCAGGATGGAGTGGCGAGCAGTGCGGAAGCCGGGAGGGTCGTGGAAGAGTTCGATTTCGACTCCCGACCCTGGTCGCTTCACTTCACTTGTCTTTCGCTTACATTTCGTCTAAATCCTTAGAAAATGTCATATGGCTAGTGTTTATTAGTTTATAAAGATGAAAGAGTTAATATAATGAATCTACAGACCGAGGGAGTGCGGGTTGTCATCGTTGCCGTCGATCGGGAGGGAGGGTCCCCAACGACACCTTCGAGAGCGAGCCATGACTTCCTGTATTCAGCCTCTGCATGAGCTTTTGAATCTATGCAAAGCCATAACTCTCTGATTGTGTCATGGAAGTTTATACGTTTTGCCTTCAGTATGAGACACAGACAAGGTAGATGCGCTAAAGTCTCGCTGCCTCGCACATTGCTACAGGTCGTATATGTACCTTAGCTCCACTGTCTCAGGCAATTTTTTAGCAGAGTATGATGATGCAACCGGTTTATATTTCTATATATTGCGAAAGGGCCGCCAACCCTTGCTAGCCAGTACCAGTGATACACGCGCGTGGACGTCTCATTGTCCTCGTAGATCTAGAGCGGCGAGCGATCGTGCTTGTCAGCGTATGTGAGATAAGCAGATCCTAGTAAGACGAAAATCACAGCGGAAGTGGAAAGAAAACTTCAGCTACGACGATCTGCAAGGTTGCGACACAAGTCTTTCGAGGGTGTGTCATCGAGGACTCTGACCTGCCGATCGACGGCAACGATGACAACCCGCACTCCCTCGGTCTGTAGGTTCATTATATTAACTCTTTCATCTTTATAAACTAATAAACACTAGCCATATGGCATTTTCTAAGGATTTAGACGAAATGTAAGCGAAAGACAGGTGCAGTGAAGCGACCAGGGTCGGGAGTCGAAATCGAACTCTTCCACGACCCTCCCGGCTTCCGCAGAGCAGGTTGTGACTGATCCCGAGGCGTTGGGACAATATGAGAAAGATTTCTTCTATTCCTTTTGGGAGAAATTAATTCAGGGTTGTGCACGCGAAATGTTGGTTCGAACAATAGCCACGATGTTGCGATAGGTCCCAGAGTCTCGTGTGTAATTACGAAATCCCTCATAAACATTCCCTTGACAGCCAACTCTTACTTTTGGCGAGAAGGCACCTTGACCACGGTGTCGGGGCGATATTTCGGAGCCGTAGGACAATCTTGGATTTCGGACGAACCGAGCAAAATCGTGGTGGTTGTCTGGGCGTTGTTCTGGGTGGCTGAGGTTTCTTTTGCTGGGACTCGTTGGACTGGGCAGTGCGAGTGGGCTGATGGACGGGAGGTGGTTTCTTTGGACTGCATCGTGACGGTCTTTGCGATGACTTAAGGTAGGCATAAATAAGCAACAATCACAAAAACTCAAAGGTGCGATCATTCGGCTCTTACGGATAATCGGGAGTAAACGCGAAAGGAAAAGCGGTCGCAGTCCAAGGGAAGGGTAATGGTGTGATGGCGGCAACAGGACTTGGGGAAACTTGAGAGAGGAGCAAGTGAGGACTCGAGCGTGTATGAGACTATCAAATAAAGAGCTTGGTGAGAGGTTTCATCTTCGGATCTGGTCAAGTATTTATATCATTGGGCTCTCCGTGTGGAGTGGAATAGGCAGGCCATACTTTTGGCATCCTGCTCCCCAATTCACT
The DNA here is from genome assembly GCA_000827465.1 of Tulasnella calospora MUT 4182. Lineage (NCBI taxonomy): Eukaryota > Fungi > Basidiomycota > Agaricomycetes > Cantharellales > Tulasnellaceae > Tulasnella > Tulasnella calospora. The sequence continues at coordinate 56,556 of KN823074.1, forward strand.
CATCAAACAGCCTCGTAGCGGCCCTGAAAATTGGCGCTAGTCAATGCTGAATGTATAGCTTGACAACGGGCTCAACTTCGTAACCGTGGTGGAGGGAGAGGCGCGATCGCGGTCTAAGGCTTGGACTCGGCGAGAACCGACGAGCGACGGGTTGTCGACGTCAAATTAACGTTGTGATCACAAAACCCCAGCTCCCCGATAGCGCGGCACTTACCGCACCTCCGGCGCAAGCAATGCGAACGTAAAGTCGGGAGCTCGTGCCAGTGATTTCTGGAAGGAAAAGCCAGTCAAATGCAGATAAAGAGCTCCTATTATGTAATGGCCAGAAGAGGAAGTAAACTTGGTAGGTTCTTCTGCACAACCCTGCTTTTTGAGCGTCAAGCCTGTGCATCTAGGGTCCTTTTCCGTGCCCGAAGCGGAGTCTTAAACATGCGTGTAATCGCGGAATAAATGCCTTGCGGCTCAGATGAGACTTAACTGGGGTGTCGTCGTGAGGGAGCGGCCCACTTTGAGACAGAACCTTGCCCGCAAACCACACCTCAAGCGCAATATTTCACCTTGAGCGTACCCTTGAGCAACCGATCATCTCGTCACATAGGGAAGCCCAGGGCTGCGTTCTGTTACGCGCTCGTGGTGCGCCCCTCTTGTCCCTCTTGCCTCTTTCAGGGTAGCTAGGAAGCCTCGGTCTCGGAGCTTAGGAGTCCCGATCAGAAAGAAGCACTTCTTGGGCCCTCTTTTGGCTTTCGTGAGTGATCATTTTGCGGGAAGAAAGTTCCCCTTGGAACAAATGGAGTAAACAGTGCTTATGCCAAATCTACCTCGGGCCTCGTGTCCGTTCGCATTGTTCTTGCGGTCTCATTAGGTGGGGAAATGGCCGTCAGCCGTCTCCACGGCGGAAAGCCCCACACTTGGTCATACAGAATGCAGAAGACGGAAGAAAGAATTAAGGGATGCTTTTATGAGTCTGGTGAGGCGGGTCAGAGTTCGTCGGTCGCGCACTCTGTGGCGGAGACCTGAACTCGGAAACAAAAAGATTCGTGCAAAGCTGGTAAATCCCGACAACACGTTCCGACCAGGTCGCGTACTACTCCGCTACTCGAACCAGTTGGAGTAAGAGCGAAAGTATCTCTAGGAAGAATTGGCCAACCGCTTCGCTTCGCTCTTGGAAACCAACTCTCCTTGAGCATACCCATCATGGTTAGAATGAATGAAATGGAGAGTATACGAACCAGACCTACCATTCTTGGTGTGTTTTCATGGTCTGTAATTCATCGGACGGGGGATGAACAAGGGGTTGGAGCAGTCGCCGCGTTCACAGATGAAGAATTTTGAACGAGCTGGTGCGTGACCGACGACAGACGTGAACCCCAACAAGGCCGTTTATAAGCGCCATTTGCCTTCTCCTTCAACGGGTCAAGGATAAAGAAGATATTCTCAAAGGGAACCTAATCCTGCACGATGGAGGACTTAACACGGTGTCTTGCCTTCGAATTACTCTTTTAGCTACTGTAAATCGTTGTCTCTATGAGAATATTGTGTCCTCGTGAGCCCCGTAACGACTAGTTCTAACGGGCGACGTCACCTTCCACATGACGTTAGCCGTTGGCGCTAGAACGGTCCTAGTCCCCCCCTCCCCGTCGTTGGTCGTCGTCGATGACGACCGCGACGAACCACAACGCTATTCGCAACAGCATAGTTTATCCAGTCACACCTGTTTCTCGGTGCAAACGGAGCACTTGGTATGCAGTGGGTAATCATAGGGATTCTTTAGCCCTGAAGGAAGGTTCTGAGCTTCTAAACCTGGGACGGCGCGTTTGCTTTCACATCGGTGCTGTTTTTTTTTTTTTTTGGTGGGAGGAGTGGGATTTGCGAGGCCAGTAAGGGACGAATGTGAAGGACGGTTCAGGGTTGTTGATTCAATTGTCATGGTCAGATGCACCGACACGTGGCGATGACGTACCAATTCAACCCTGCGTCAACTTTGAGGCTTCTGATGGAACTCCCAGTGGAAGCGTAGACGAGTCCGTGAGTTGCGGGATGGTAAAAAATTTAGGGCTCTTGCGCTGGATCGGGATAGGGGTTCTTTGAACCCAGCCTTGGAGGAGTCCGTAAGCTACGCCCCTCGACTTTGGGAAAGATCGACAGCTCCGATACCTAGCTTAAGACTGAGGGCGAGTCTGTCACTAGAAGCAACGGCTGGTAGATTTCAAGTTTGAGACCACCTACTGTCTTCTCTACATGTATATGGGCTTTACAGTTTTCGACGTATTTGGGGCCAGGATTTGGAACTAGGAGACGCCAATGCAAACAATGATAATAGGTGGACCGTCGGCTGGAAGGACGTCGGTCCGGGCGGATCCGACGGGACTTGCCCGATTCAGGGATCTACTCAATTACTTCTTGGTTCCAACAGCATTTTTGCCTCACCCTATGCCCGTCACACCCTTCCCCCCCAGAACTGCACGACCCTAAAGCTTGGTCTTCTTGATTGTCTACGATGGCACCTAGTGACTTTGGGGCAGGATGCAGTGCACGTGCTATTCGACAACCAAGAGCGGCTTCTAGTGCAGGATTGCGTTCTCTTTGGTATATTCACATTTTGCTTAATTTCTGACCCGTTGAACGGGAAAGAATGACCGACAAAGATGAGCGCCAGCTTGTTGGAGGTGGGCGTTTGTCGGTGCTCAATTGCCATGGGTGAATGCGGCGACTCTGTCTCTTCGCCCTCCGCCTCCTTGATGAACAATAAAGTGTATAAAAAGAAGATCAAGCTCGGCCCGTCTGTGATTTTATCTCCTTCTGACAGTAATCAATCGGGAGCTTATTTGTAACACACGGGAAAAACAACCAACGGGCGCAGGCCAATGTCCGCACCGACCGGAATAGCCTCGCGTTCGCTTTTTCCCGCCCACTTTGGGGTGGTACTAAGAGAGGTGCACTCTCCGCCAGTCGGACATTACACCCTGTGTCAGTTTCGAAGCGGCCCGACCTCAACCCGCCGCCACCACGGACAGGAAGGCCCCCTGGCACGGGAAAACCCTTTTTCGCTCCGATCTATCGGGCCGACCCCAAAGCTTTGTTTTATGTGATTTTCATTTACTAGAATAATCGCAACGAAAATTACTCGCTGGAAAGCTCCGGGCTATCGACAAGTCCCATGCAACCGAAACTGGCGTCAACGACACGCGATACACATATTTGTTTGTGGCCCTACGCTTTGAACGCTCACGGCGTTGAGGGTGGCGTGATTTATACAATCGCTCACATACACGGTAGGAAGGGGAGTTACAAAGATTTTACAGGCGATATCAAGGCGTCGGGCAAGCCGAAAACCTCTGCAGCGGGGCGCGCGAGACGTGTGGCCGAAGCATGACCTCGCATGGTGTCACAACAGGTACCCCGAACCTCATGTGTTATTCTCTCTTCTGTCGAAGGAACCCAGGAATTCCATCGTCTACTTCTGGCGAGGAGGCACAAAAACCACGGTGTCGGGGCTATGCGACGGTCCCGAGAGGCCATATTTGTCTTCCGTCAACGCAAGTGAAATTGCGGTAGCCACCTGACCATTGTTTTCTGCGGTTGGGGCTTCTGGAGACGGAACTTGTTGGACTGGGCAGTGCCCGTGAGTTAACGAACGGGAGATAATTTCTTTTGGAGACATGGTGTCAAGTGTGTGCTACAAAGCATTGGGCATAAGCAGCCATTAATGAGGCCGAGGAAGGATAAAACCCCATCTCACATGTTGCAATGCGTACAAGAGAGCGAAAAGACACTGTCCAACTGCTCTGTGGATGAAGAAAGGACTTCGAAGCCTCAAGGAATATTAGAGGCGGTTGAGAGTGTATAAGGGTGTATGAAGAGCGATTCTGTGGTTGAGTGGATTCGGGCTGCGTTCGCTGGATTATTTATGCCCGCCTGCTCGCTGACTTGAGGATCGCTCGGCAGGGAATGATCATGGCAAAAGCTCCTTCCTGCTCGACTTATTGGGTAGCTCTTGATAGCCCTGCATCCCAGTAGTTGCAATTGTCGGAGGAGCGACTCCCCGAAAAAACAGACAGCGGAACAGTCCTCGAACGGGAACCGCGCAATTTCGAGGGCCGAAGGAAAAATAGCGCTGGTTAAATGATGCCTTGCTCCATCCACTTATTGACGCAGGTATGGGTTGTGCCCTATCTTTGGGACGTACAAGGCTCGGTGTTGCATGTGTGACGATCTCCGACCCCCAGCATGACTGAGCAGCCCAAATGCGGATAGAGAGATCATGTAGAATTCGGCCTAAAGCAGGAATGAAAAGTAGTGATGGTTGTGCTGCGCTACCCTGTCTTCGAACCTCCTCAGGGTCTTGCCGTATCGCATGGGACAAGGTGGAGTTTTTCGGGGGATCCCAGTAGAAGCATATAATGACAAAAAAACAACAACACATTGGGTCGATGGCCTTCCTTAAGGTTCAGGTGAGATGAAACGGGGCAATGTCTAACAGAGGGCGAGACGCGCAAGGGGAGAAACACGTCGAGACACAGAAAAACAACTTGCTGGCCACATCCGAAACGCAGGATTCGCCTTGGAGGACCGATAGGCTCAAAATGGATCTATGAGAGAACCCAGCGTTGTGCGTTTTACCCGGCCCGCCCTTGTTTTACGCTTGCCCAGAATGATGGTTCCAGGGGTGGGAAGGAAGAAGATATGCGATTAGGACGTCATCAAGCTGACGCCCAACTTCGAACTCCAGCTTGTCTGGATGACCACTGCGCAGTATAGTACATCCCTTCGGAGTAAACACACTACTACAGTGCAAATCCCGGGTTTTGCCGAGAGGCCGTTAGCTGCGTTCACATGGCTCTCCAAGACTTTTCGGCGGAGGACCTTGGGCTTGACAGCCTGAAAGGTTCGTTTCTTGTCAGTGCATTTCCGCCAATCGGAGTTTTTGTATGGCGCCGCGAGGAGGCACAAGCCCCCTATTTGTGCGTATGTAACTTCGCAGGCAGACAGCAAGTAGAAGGATTGTCTCTTGGACCTTCCGCGGAGAGGGTTGAGTCCATGAGCGTTGATTCTTTCGTGATATTACGTTGGGGAGGTACCAACCCAGTCGAGTGGTACGAGGTGTCGAACCTGCTGGGCCTTGGAGTGGGAAAAACTTGTACGTAGGACCATATTCAGCTTGTCTGGCAATGAGTCTAGAGGCAAAACTCGCTCTCAAGGCTACAAGGCTTGCAGCAGCTTGGAGAATGGAGAATGTTATTTGCGACATCCTCCGAGAAGGGTCGTGCCAAGTACTTGAAGCATATCCGGATCATGGGGAGCCGCCTCGAATCCCCATAGCCCGCATTGCGCCACTACTGTGCAAGAGAGTGCGATCCCTCGTTGGTCCCTGTACGGGTTGGAACCTCCGGGGCTTTGGCCGCCTTACGTGGTCCTGATAAGTCGTAACCGCCGAAAACCACCTCCAATCCGAGCGATTGGCGAAAATAATTGCGACGTTGTCGTGTTTGCTTGGTATAGTTCAACTAAATAGGAAACACAAGGTAAGCTTCTAACCTTTTGGGAACTTGTTGGGACCGAAGGAGTCAGGAAACCCGCGGCGGTCGAAAGTAAGCGGATCCAGCTCGTTCGGGACGTCTGATCAAACCGCTCTTGTTCGGCGGAAATAAGTTAGAAGGAAGCCATCAGTCCGATTTCAGCGCATGTGTTGCTGGTTTGTGAGCGATCGGCGGCGACCGGTCGCGGATGACCAACAAGGGTGAAAGCAACCGGCATGACTAAGCAAGCTGAGCCACTTTCGTCGCCTCTACGAACTATCACCGAAAGCGAAAATGGAGGAAATCTCCTGCATGATTCTCCGTTCCTGAGACCATTCTTTCGGGAGCGGACGCACACACATGATCTGGGTCAGTCGGTGGAAAGCTTGAAGCTATCCGAATTTGGAGGGTCTGCAACATTTCCACGTAGCTGTCGGAGGTATGCTAATCCCAAGGGGGCTATCATATTCTCGTTTGATCAAGGCACTCTGAGCTTTTATCTCGTAGGATGGAGCTTGGGATCGGCCTTCGTGCTCAAGCCAATGCTCCGCACGGCATGTCTAGGTGACGTGTTCCAATTGGCTGGCGGTTGGGTGTTAGACCGGATATTGCCGAGTATGGGGTGTCGTTGGGAGAGGGGAGGGGAAATCCTCTATTCAATACAAAGCCTCCTGTGCGAATCTCACCGGATGAGGCGAATCACTAAAGGGCAGGTGGCCTCTCTGTATCTAAGTAGATAGGGAGGTCATGTCAGCAGGTGTGAGTCGTGTCCGGTCGACGTCCCCCAGACACCCCACCACGCAGGACGACAGGCTGGCATCAACCACAGAATTTCACGCATGCCGCCCGCGCGCGCAGAGCGCTTTTGCGTCCCTTTAGCGGCGACCTGCTGATCTGATTCTTTTCGAATAACCAACGGCCAGTTCTCAAGTTCGAATCAGAGCGGTCTATCGAAATGAGGGCTAGACAGGCGATTTACGGCTCTGTTAAAGCACTTGATCAGAAATTCCGGCGCGGGCGTTCCGTTTTGTTGGCACATTAAACCCATTTATAGATTCTTACCGAACTCCAACGGCGAGTCCCCGACCCTCTGATTAAGCGAAGCCAGAGGGGAGGGTTTTGTCAGCGCAAAATGTTCAGGCACATGGATACCCGCAATCACCCGAACCCTGACGTCACCCCGTACGTTTCCGATAGGCCCCGCTAAGTCCGTTACCCCGCTTTCGTTCGTGAGAGTGCGCGCAGCCTCGTGATCAACCACTAGTGAGTGCACGGTCTTCTATTCTCCTTTTGATGGCACTTAATTTCGTTGCTGCTCGCAGGTCGCTCGATCCCATAGTCACTAATTTATTCGTTTCGCGTGGTAAAAATCCCCGATCTACCTCCCTCGCGAAGTAGGTTTGCTTTCGGTGTTGGCTTCTCAAAGCCTTTTCTGACCCGAACTCGTCGACGCTCCGGCATAGGTCGCCACATATCTCGTCCTCACCTCACATTCCCCCTACGCAAGCGATACCTACCTACGTGAGTCCGGCTTGTTCTTCATTGCGCGGGTCTTCTGTATCCCTGACCCTTTGCATCATGATCTTAGCTCACCATACGGGAGCTCGTTCGGGGCTCGCAAACCTTGTTCGATTCGATCCGTCTCAGAGGATCGTGTTTATGTAAGCGTCGCCTCTAGTTCCCGGTGTCATGGCTCGTTAACTTCGGAGCCCCGACCACCAACGGAGAGTTATTTCGGAGAGATCGCAAGGTAGGAGTGCCTGATTACTGAGTAGATTTTGGCCTAGCCGCCAATGTAGAGTAACCATGCTATGTAGCCTACATAGCCCTTATGTAATAGATAAAGTCGGTCTTAATGAGCTTTGGTGTTGCGGTGTTTAACTTCGGAGGGTGAGGCGTTGGACGAACAACTGCGGGTGTGGCCCATCCGGCAGCAGGATTGCAACTCCCTTTACTTAGACCTTCCACGATAGCATAATAATTTTCTCATAATACCAGATGTAGGATCAATGATATTACACGTTGAATGAGACGATTTGGCTTTGTGGTTCGCTTTCGACAGTTGGTGCAAATTTGAAGACAAGGGGGAAATCGACCGCCAGGTGATTTAACGTCCCGTGGCGACCCTCGAAACCTAGTGGCCCCCTGACAAACGCGCCGCCACTAAGCATATTTAGTCTTCTTATTATTTATCCGCATGCCTTTGTCACTGTCTTCAGTAGCAGCGACAATGTCAGCGACGTTGAGGGACACTTGCCTTCAGCGACAGCTAGCACGCACATAAATCCCACCCGCAGCCCAGTCGGAACCAACCAATCCCTCCCCACAAATGCTCCACCCTCTAGTAGGAATATCTGGTCTTATAATTAGCTATTCGGGTCTAAGCGTCCCCTCCGCTGCACTCCGTTACCGTCACGGCAGCTGCGACGACGACGACGACGACGTTGGTATTTATTTCTAGAGCATGTCACGCTCGTGTAAGTGACAGCCTTTGCGGTGGCAAGGGTGCGTCTGGGGTTCCTTGTCGGGACGGAAACCCGCTTGCCACACGTACCGGTTGACCATGGACTCTATTCCTGTGAGCTTCCTCGAAAATGGTTGTCTGTGCTACTAAATTGCTGTGTGGCCCTGGATCTGAAAGGGCTTTGCAGTTCTTGTTTGTAGATTTCTTTCAACCAGCTTGAGGGCAGTCGTATATTTTCTTAAGTTATCTCCACCTTCCTCCACCTCCGAGTCGGAGGGTCGGGGAAATGGCGCCTCCGTGCGCCGTATGGCGCGCCGTCCGTGCCAACACCGCCAATCGCCGAACGCCGAACGCCGACCGCCGACCGACTATCGCCAACCGCCAATCGTCAACCGACGCTCACTAACCGCCGACCCCTCAGGGCTACCGTCAGCTCAAGCTCGACAAGCACAATTGGCACGAACAAAAATCCACCAACCAATCGATGGTCGCCAACCACCAACGTCCAGCCGCTAACCGCCCGATCGACAACCGCCAACCACTAACCACCAACCGACGATTGTCAAACGCCTGATACCGGGATGAGTGTTCGGCTCTTATGATCGTCTCCAAAGTGATCTGCAACCACCTACTCCAACAAGTTGTCGGCCAGGTGTCTTCGTTGTCCGTTTCCCGGATCAACCAGATGGAGCGCGAGATGTGCAGCTATTTGGAATGGGTTCTGAATGTGAAGCCGGAGGAGTTGGCAGAATTCGAAGCTGAATTGAGGAGAATTGGAGGACTAAAGACTGGGATGACCCTCGCCCTGTCAGGACTACGACCAAGTCCTGCCCAAGAACAAGTCCAAAGGCAACATTCCACGCCCCGGATACGGTAAACCCGTCTTAAGTCCGTTATCCC
>KN823074.1:73804-121313 GCA_000827465.1 Tulasnella calospora MUT 4182
TGCCCCTTCCCTGCTGCGTGGGAAGTCTTCCTCTGAACTACTTGAGATAATCGCCGACCTAGGGGACCTAAGCGCCCGTCCACGTAAGCTTGACACGCCCCGTCACGCCACTACCGCTACCACTCCCGCTACCGCCGCCCAGGTGCCCTCATCGCCCGCACCCGTCAGCGACGGCGCCGCCGGTACCAACCACCCGTCCCAATATCTCTTACAATCCCACCGGAACTCCAGAGCCAAGTTCACCATCCCCCTCTCACTCCGACTCCTCTTCTCCAGAACCGCGCACCCCGTCGACTCCAGATGTGGCTACTCGCGCGGTCGCTCCCAATTCGGGCGGTGGCTTGTCTGCAGTCAAGGGTAGGCGACCCCCATGCCGATTACCAAGCCCGTAGTTCAATCGCATCCTGCTTCCGTCCTAGTTCCCGAAGAGCGCATTCCCGGTAACGGTCAGCCGTTCGCCTTTGCAAGTGCCGCGGAGTGGTAGAATTCTCTCGTCTTTTTCGTCTTTATTCGCCTGTTGGTGGTTTCTGCTTCTTTTTCTCTTCTTCTACCTCGACAGACAGTTTCTCCCAGTCCAGCGGCCGCCTTGTGTTTTTCTCTTGTGTTCTAGAATCTAGATGTGCCCGACTATCGCCCCGGTGTCTTTGTCATGTGTTCCGCCTATTAGTGTCAGGTCAACAACACCTTCATTATTGACCGTCTACAACCGGCTATCTAGAACTATATACTGGCCGGCTAATCACCAAAACTTGAACAGGGGCACTTCATGTTCGGGGACCATACAACTGAGCCGACAACTCTCGCCAAAGCTCGGGAATTTCCCGGTAACTAATTGTAAGCAAACCGCTCAATATTGAAATATGATTCAATAGCGAAAAAAGGGAGTAAGCCACTCGGAGAGCAGAGAGAGATCATTGTATCCTTGAGAAACCTGTCCTTGGCGATTCCCACTGCCCTACAGCAGTTAGTATGGGTGGCTGTACATGGTAAGTAAGAACCCTCGGTCACTTAAGTCCGAGTCCTTGATTGCGTTACGATATCGAAATCGATATTGAATCTTGGATATCACTACCGTTCGGATTCCGAGCAACCCTCTCTCCACCACTGTCTCCAACACCCAAGCTCCTCCATCCTCCATCCTCCGTGTCCAATCTGACGAGCTCAAGAAACATGGCGCTCCCTGATGAGGCTCCATTCACACCACAGGAGTTAGAGGAGATTCTTGACCTTGTACAGACCGTCCTTGGTCCGATCCAGCAATATCACACCCTAGTCAATAGTGTTGCTGTTTCCCCGATGGTTTTCCTTCAACTTCCGGTGTATCAAGAGCGACTCCAATGTCTCATTGATTCATTTTCCATAATCTATGACCTTCTCCCCCAGTCTGTCTTCTGCCAGCAGATGGATGCTATGTTGGACTGTAGGGACGCCCTTAACATGGCAGAACAACGTGCACCTTTAGCATCGGATCCCACTGCAACACCTCTGTTTGGTGAACTACAATGGGAGGATGGACCAGATGGGCCTCGGCTTTCCATTCCACGGGAGTTAGTAGAAACCTTGATGTACGATGTAAATCTGACAAACCAGGAAATTGCAAATATCCTTGGTGAGTAGTGCAATGATAGGTCAGGAAAACATCACAATACTTATTCAAAGTCAGGCTGTTCACGTAGGACTCTGCAACGCCGCCTTGATGAGTGGCAACTCTTTCGGCGTGAGAGTACATTAAGCGACGAGGAGTTGTATGAGCTTATCTATAGCTACAAGACAACTGTGGGCATGTTCTTTGGTGAACGGGCAATATTTGGTCTCCTTACTGCTCAGCACCATTGGGCGCCACGATGGAAGATCCGGCAAATTATCCGGCAAATTGATCCCTTGGGGGTGGAAACACGGTGTGTAATTCTCTCTGCTAATCTCATGGCTTTTATTAATGAACCTCTTAGGTGGAAACAAGCAATCTTGCGCTGGACGTATTCTGTTCCCTTCCCTAATTCACTCTGGCATATTGATGGACACCATAAGGTGGGCGACTGTTGTAGTTAATGATTGCATATGCTCACATCACAATGCTAGCTTATTCGATGGAAAATTGTGACACATGGTGGAATTGACGGCAAAAGTCGCTTAGTTGTATTTCTCAAAGCCTCTGACAACAATCGTGCGGAGACGGTTGCAACTGCATTTCAGGAAGCTACTACAAGGTATGGCTGGCCAAGCCGAGTCCGAGCTGACTGGGGAGGAGAGAATGTGATAGTGAAGAAAATGATGGAGGATGCCCGAGGCCCAGGGCGTGGCTCCTTCCTTGCTGGGGCATCAACACACAACCAACGGATCGAGCGTATGTTGTCCAGCTGAATATGATACAATTGGGCTCTACATACTGATCCACTTGCCCTAAAGGCTTATGGCGCGATGTTTTTACATGGACCATCCAAGCGTTCTACACTCTATTTACTGCAATGGAGACCCAAGGCATTCTTGACCCAGATGACCCAGTACACCTCTGGGCACTTCATCTTGTTTTCCTTCCACGGATTAATCATGCACTTGGGATATTTGTGGAGACCTGGAACAATCACAAGTTATCCACAGCGCAGAATCGATCACCTTCGGAGCTTTGGCTGAGAGGTATGTACAGCAGCTGAAACAGATTCTGCAATTGTCACTAATATTCAGCAGGATTAGCCGATGCAAAGCAGCGGGGCTTTAACCTGAATCTCATGCCGATTGGGACAAACCCTCTAGACGATCATGAGGGTGATGTGCAGGTCCACTCACCAGACTTCACATTGTATGGTGCAGACTTTCGTGGAGCGCAGCGAGAGCGCCGCTCATCTGATCCGCATGTCCAATTTGATCCGCCCATGCCACCATTCACACTGGACCACAGCAACTGGGTACTGATCAATGTACTCATGTCCAAGATTGATGAAGCTGAAGACTTCTGGGGCTCTGCAAAGTATCTTGCGGTTTTGCAATTTGTCGCAAGTCATGTTCAGTTTGAATAGCACCGAGTCTGGCTATTTTATGTACCGGTGATTGTCTGGCATTCTGGAAATTGCTACTAGTTGTTCGGATCAGACTCTTAGGGACAAACAAATGTATTGGCAGTATCATAAGAAGAGATGCAAAATGTCACATCTCCGGAAAATATGCTTCACCATGAGCTCTAGAGTATTCCCATCTCATCCAAATCTCGGAACCCTGCAAGTCTTGCTTCAGGTCATCCCGGATCAGAAGAAAAGACGCATATGGGGCCAGAACATAATGGACAAAGTCAAAAAAAGAGAGAACCGACAAACAGTTTGCCGATTGAAGCGAAAACATCTGAAGCAGAGAGTTACACAGCAACTCATATCCCTGGGGACCATAGCTAGATGGGAGTTCCATAAGTGGAACGTGTATCAGAGGGTGGAGAAAGACTTACTATCCGGCATGTAAATACTTGAGTGCGCCCAACTTGGCACCAGTACTAGTCAGTGGATGGCTCCCATCACGGAACCCCTCCAACACCGCATGCGCTGTTGATGCACCTTCCAAAACCGCCAGTAGATCTTGGCGGTGCGCCAACAGTCGGACAGGAACTTGCCCAAAGTCGATGGAAGTAGGCCAGGACAGTCCTGACGCCTCCGAGGTGGTTTGAGCATGATGAATTGAGCAAACCGCAATTGAACGCGTCCATTCAAGCTGATAGTGATTTGGGTTAGAAGGCAGTGGTTTCCGGACAGCAGACCGCAGAGCTGAAGTGAGCGCATCCTTTAAAGCAGGCGATAGGCTTTTGGGCAGGATCTCGTCACAAAAGGGACACAGGGAAGGAGTCCGTACGCTAACCCCAGAACCTAGAGTGCAAGGGAGAATCTAAGTATCCTACCGATCAATCATGATGGTCACCGACCTGACCGATGATCACCTCCAAGCTGCTCTCCAAATCCGTTATCTTCATCCTCAAACCCCACATCATCCTCGTAGTCATCATCACCTTCCTCCTCCTCATCCCCATCCATATCCTCCTCATCCCCATCCTCCTCATCCCAATCCCCGGCTCCGCTGTCCTTGCGAGCTGTTCTCTCATCCTCCTCCAACTGATCCACCTCCTCACCAAGCGCGGAAGCTGCTGGGGTGACAGAACGAAGACGTAACTTGGTATTGCGGCTGCTAGATGAGGTGGCGCGAGTTGGGGATGCTGGGGCCCTGACCAAGGGTTTGGCCTTCTTGGTCGGGCGACGAACACGTTCAGGGGAAGAGCTTGGATCAACAGGCCCCAAAGTCTTAGAGGTGTGGCGAGTTGAAGCGGTTCGCTTCCGAGACCCCTGAGTGGAGATATGGTTAGTTATCGAAGGCGGCATGGTGTGGTGGAGGACTGACAATGCATTTAAGAAGGTGCGGTGCACGGCTCAAGGAGAGAAAAACCCCTCCGCACCGATCGCATTGAAACTCTCCTTCATCTTCCACCAGATCGGCCTCCTCCTCCATTAACTCCCCATCCTCGAGGAGGTTCGGGTCATTGAGCAACTGCGCTGCGGACTTGCCTAACTCGGCGCATCGCTTCCGAATGAACTCCTTGAAGCGCGGAAGGAGAGGGACAGCGCTGATCTGGAGGCGGAGGAAGATAACCGACTTTTTCCTGTAGGCCTTAGAGATCTGAGTACCGCACGGACGGGGCGGAATATTGGCTTCTATGAGACTATCACCGGTCTGTTGTGAGAGAAACATCCACCTGGTTTAGCCAAGTCAGTTCGGGATCTTTGGTGATAACAACACAACTTACTCAAAGTGGAATATATCAAAATCCAGCTTATCTCCGAACAAGGCCACCAGCACTTTAAAAACTGCTTCTTTGCTGAATCCAGTCTCTAGAGAGATAGGACAAGACAGTCCAGCACGCTGGCAGGCATATGAAAGATATGAAGTATAGCGTTCATATAAGGGTGATGGCACAATAACAACCTTGTCGATATTGGTAATCGGGCGGTTCCGGGTGGGAGCTGCTGGACGTGCCCGCGTGGGGTTGGCGCTGAACCGCGGTGCCGAGGAAGGTGCAGCTGGTGTTGCACGCATAGGTCCATAAGCTGGAGCCAGCATCGGGGCGAGGGAGGACGGGACGTGGGATGGGAGTTGGGAACTGACGGTCCCTGATGAACCCCACTGGCCTCGAGATTCGGGCGGTAGACTGAAATATTGAGGCATCCCCGAAGCAGGTAAGGCGTTGCTCGTGGGTATGACAGGCTGGGCCGCGAGCGAGCGCAAGGCATCAAGGCCATTTCCTGACGCAGGTGCAGCCTGCATACCGAAGTACTCCAAAGAACGACCAAAGCCCGAACCCACTCCGGCGGAAGGTCCTTGAGGTCCTGCACTGGGTTCCATCAGCCCCGGGCGGGTCGACGGAGCAACCGGGGCCACCGTATGTCCTTGGGCCGACGTTGAAGCCGGGTGGGACGCCACAGCGGCGGAAACAGTATGACGAGTAGCTGCTAGGCCCTCAAATTGCTGGACCGTTGCCGAAGCTGCCTCTTGCAAGACCGACGGCAAAGCCGGCGTTGGGATCATGGTGGAGCTTGGCGAGTCGAGGTCACCGTGAGGTTGCCGATGTTGGGAGGTGGTTGCAGATTGAGGCAGTGCCGTTGAAGAAGCCTAGAATGACCAACCCATTGAGGACACAGGTGAGGGTGTAGCAGCAAAGTAGACCTACTGAAGTCTCGTCGTCGGCGAAGATCGCCAGGACTTGGGACCTGGTCAAGCCAAGCGTCGCAAAAGCGGCAACGATTTGACTCTTATTTTTCGCTTGGGATGACATCTCTGAGCGGAAGAAATATCAGCGGAGTCGAGTGCGATCTGAAGTGGAACCTCACTGTCTGAGAAGGGTGCGGATGCGTATCCGACTTGTTTGGGATGGAGGGGGTATTTAAAGCTTTGGCACAAGGCTACAGAAGACCAGGAGAAGAGTAAGAAACGCTTGTTCCGGGTGTCTTGGCACCTCCATCACTCACTTGGTCTATAGCATGCTCGTGCTGCAGATGCAGATTGAGGTAGTTGAGGAGTAATGTGAACAAAGTTACTGTAAACGATGGTTAGCAGCCCTTCAAGAGACGTGATAGTGTTACATTGCTTTACCTACAACGGTACTATGTCACGAGCACGTCGAGATCCGACTTGATGCGGCTGGGAGCGGTCGGGAAGGAGATAGCAGCCGGCCGTAAAGGAATGAAGACATTGCCGCCCTTTTGGTGTTTGAGTTAATGACCGTGAAGTGACTAGTGACGGTGGATGAGGATAGAGCTGTGCTAGGGCGGTCGGAAATAGAGTCAAGTGGTGTTCAGTTGAAGATGAAATTTTCATTCATCCCGATTGTGCGCGAGCATGCTGAACCAGATGGCGTTTTGCCGCTTGAAATGGGGAGATGATGGTGGACCCGAAAGGTTGGCGGTTGCTGAATGTCGGCTGGCAGTTGGCGATCGTCGGTCGGCAGCTGGCGATCGTCGGTTGGCGGTTGGTGATGGTCGGTCGGCGGTTGGCGTTCGGCGTTCGGCGATTGGCGGTGTTGGCACGGACGGCGCGCCATAGCGCCGCTACGATCGCAAAACCCTGATCATGAAAAACGGCTTACGTCACCCGACCGGGGTTCTCATCAAGACCGCACCGTTCGAGTCCGCACATCCATCGACCTCTTGTCTCAAGGGAAGTTGATCGCGTCGAAGGACTCTTTGTGAACTAGAGGGTGTAGATGTTAGGCAGTTTGGGCCTGGCGTGGAGCGAGTTGTACCCCAGACTCTCGTCTGGCTCGTAGTCTATCACTTAAGACTGGCCCGCCATTTTGTGACCTTATAGCCACCAGAGTACCGCCCTTCTGGCACATCCGGTTTAGGTGATTGGAAATAAACGTAGGGTTTTTTCTTTCCTACTACGCAAAGAACCTCTTATCTCTGTGGCCGAGGAGCCATAATATCTAGTCCGGTACCGCCGAAAAGAAGTCGTCCACCAAACGTCGGCTTTCCTTGTCCCGATTTTGTGGAAGCCGGAGTTTGCGAGCCATACCCAAAAAGAAGCTTCGATGTGATGTGGACACTGAAAAAAGCGAACAAGATTGCATATAAGATGCTCCATGCTAGAAGGCGGTCAGGGTCTCCTGCCCCGCGCGGGACCCTGAAATGGCATCTCCCTTGACAATGACGGTCCCAGGCGCTAGAGAGTCCTCTAATCCGTCGTCTCTGGTTCTCAATGGCGAGTGCGCCATTTCAGTTCGCCGCTACGGTACCGGATGGAAGCGCGCGGTCATGTACCGTTGCCGTAGGAATCTCTCGGCAGCCGCCCAATGGAGCGGACGTTTTTTCCAACGTGCACGTCAGAGCCTACCTCGCAGGTCCGTCTGGCTCTTCGTTTCGTCAAACGATGTCCCGAAACACTTATATCAGAGTGGATATGTCTTCGTGTGCCTACGTTAGTGGGTAGGGGCTGGTGCGCGTGCAGGTCTTTCTGGTGGCTTATTCGGAGTCGAAGGCCTTATATCAAGACTTGAGCGGTAATCACGGTCCCATATCTACTACGATACCTGTTTACAGAAAGCGGAGCTAGCCGAGCAATATAAGGCTCCTAAGTTGGCTGGCAGACAGATTCTCGGACCCGAGGGGATTCAAATAGCTCAGGTAGCGCCTGGCAGTGAGACGGACATGGTGCCCCAGGACTAGAATTTTAGTGAGGAGACACCCATCTCCTAGGAAAGCTATTGAGGATATCTATCTCAGGAGAATGGAGCTGTAAATACAGAGCAAAACACGTTCGACCGGAATCGCTGGTCAAGTTCATGCAGCACGAGGGAAGAATATACATTAGGGAAGGAAATACAATGGACCGATAAATACTTGGGAGAGGGGCTGAATTTGGATAATCGCTCCAATAGCTGGATGAAGTTTTACGACGATACCCGGTTCCGTCATACTCGGGTCCCCCAATCGTTCCTGCATTCTCTTAATAACCAAGGTGCTTCCACATCTCACTTTTGGCGGAAAGGAACCGTAGCAACCGTCTGCTGTCTACGGGTGGTAGAAATTGTGCCACTTTGGTCTTGAAAAACGGTGCTCGTGTCAATTGCTATGTTGAAATGATTTGACGGTTGGCCAGCAGACTGGGTGATCGCCGCGACGGATGTCGGAGTCACTTGAACCGGGCAGTGCGAGTGGCTAGACGGCCGAGCAGAGGTGTTCTCAGACGACATGATGATCTACGTAAGGAGAAGAAGTATTGGTATAAGGTGACATTCCACGAGATGGGTGGAAGGGAGCTCACAGAGAAAATCGCGACGTATGGATATAGTGCTGCGAAGAGAAGATGTGCTGAGGTAGTGGCAGATAAGGGATTTTGGACAGATGTGGTGAGTGGGGAGAGAGTACGAGAAGTGCCGCGAGGTCTGGGAGCAAGAGGGGAGTGGAAGGGGATGGGGGTAAATGCTTGTTTTTGGCAGCCCGTTTTATAGGCCAACTCGACTGTTGAGATCAAAGGTGCGACAAAAAAAAAAACGGAGATATACTATCCCAAAAACCGTCTGGTCGAGGCTTAACCTGACGGCAACCATTTTTGCTTCGGAGGAGCTACGGCCATAGAGGACGGCCACACAACGATTGGAGGGGCTCATACCCAGGGTTCCGGAGGACCGGATGACAGGGTAAGCCCAAATACCCGCTATTACATTTCGGAGGAGCAGGAGGGCTGACCGGCTTCTCGACCAGCAGATTGGGCAAGGTCGCCGAGGTTAAACTGCCCAACGATCTGCGTCTCAGTCACCGGAAACGCCCCCAATACAATGGTGTAACCAAAAGGGGATAAAGCGGGACGTGACGTTACGAAACTAATGGACGGGGATCTCAGGGCATCTCCCTAGTAACCCCTGGGCGGCGGTAACGTGCTGTGACGGACGCACGCGCACGCGCGCTCTTCACGTATATGTCGAGAATCAAAGGTCTATATTCGAGCACTCCCCTGTGCTTAATGAGAGCCACGACCGGGCCGTGACGAGGGGTTAAAGGGCCGATTCGAAGAATACGGCGCGGTCAACGGTGTGAGATGCTAGCTTCTGAAGGGTGCCCCATAGGTGGCCTGCAATGGTGTGGCCGATAATCAGCGCTGGGCCAGAGGAATCCTCGGGAGCGCCATGTACGGGTTGTGTTGGCACGATTGCTATGTCGATTGTTCAATTCTCCTAAAGGGCTCAGGGTGAGAACCCTTCGAGGGGAAACGCGTCTCGGCAACATGAATTAGGCAAGCACAAGAACTCCGGCCGACCCGGATAGTAGAACCCAGGTTTCATCCCCCAAGGAGACCATCGATTGGTTTTTATGTGATTGTGGCGGCGGAGGAACTTGAAGCGCGGGAGAAGCTAAAACACTCGGGCCGAACAGCTAGGTCCAAGTCACGCGAAAATAACAGGCAAGTATGAATTTGAATTTTTGAGGAAAGCGGGAACGCCCGCGCTCTTCCACTAAATTAGGCAAGTGCAAGGAATCGGTCAAAAATGTGAAAGCCGACGCTAATCCGCATGCCGTGGTTCTGGGGCGACGATTGATCGATCAGAAAGTTGCTTCCGCCAGGCGCTCCAATCCGGTAGAGTGATACTGACCCAAATAAGAGGGATATTTTTCTTCGGGTAGTGTCCCAAATATAAGGCTTGTGACTACCGCTTGAACGCTAGGGCATAACTGACACGGATCAGGCTCGTTGTCCAGACATCCCAGCCGCTGACCTGTCAGCAATACTTCAGTTGTCGAAAGAAATAGATAAAGCCCAAAGTTCTGAGTCAAAGCGTTAATGGCCTCAGAATAGCGATGCATACATGTTCTAGAGTTGTTACCGACTTTCATCAAGTGCACTGGCCGGGTATGGTTTGATGAAGGAATAGTCTAGACAATGTTTTATGAGCCATACGATCGGATAGTTGATGGATTCATTATACCGGCCTGGTGAATCGTCGACGACCGAGCGATGATCGAAATCCGAAATGTTGGAGGGGAAGCGACAACGATCTGAGATGGAACAGAAGGCCGAGATGAAACAAAGGAGAATACCGGATGAGAGATCTCCTGTGGCAGTTCCAGTTTGGTGAAGATGCCTTTAGATTCGTCTTTGCCACGATGCCACTGGGCTGCTCCTTTTCCTGGGAAGCGTTAGGCGGTGTTGGGAGTTGAGGGTCGGGTCGCCAGCTAGGAAACGCTGACTAAGTAGACCTTTGTTAGGAGAACTTGTCCCAGGCAGCTAACTCACGCTTGTTGAGCGGTCCATGCAATCCTAGCGGGTTTCAAGCACTCAACTTCCAAGGAGAGGTATTTTGGAGCTTCTTTTATCCACGGCGCTCAGATTATTACTTCAAAGGAAAAACGGGCCCAGAATTCCGCCCTCCTGAAGCGGAGACCGTCCTGTTGGCACGATCATCGCCACGACCGGCGCTCTCTCCCCATCACAAACCACGATTCTCACAAAAATACCATATAGAGGACATTCATTTATCAGTGTAGAGAAACCCATCTGGGCTCGTAGCGCGGTAACTCAACGGTGATCCGGGCAAATTCAGGGTCTGCTTTCAGACCCTGCTTTCGGTGTTGGCTCCAAAACACGAGGCAGTTTAGCGACAGATGTGGCGCGCCTAAGTGAATGTTTGAGCGAGAAGCTGTTTGTTGGGGGGCCAAACTCCCTCTATAGCAACGGGCAAAAACTTGCGCGGTGCGCGAGATATTGGTTTCCTGGCGGCGTCTCCCGCCGATCGAACCCAGATGTGGGCTGTCCGGACGAAACCTCGGTGTCTCGAGACTGGAAGTCTCTGCACACACAAGGACGCATTTCAGGACGAGGTCTCATACCCCGGTCAAAGGATGCGGACAGATGCGTCGCATAACACAACAGAGGGAATTCCAAGGAAACTAAGCTTCAGCGAATCCTCCGGGGCTAAGGATTCTCGAACGCACATGACGCAAAGATAAGCTAACAAAGATCCACGAGTCTTTTAGCTTGTTCGAGCAAAGGTTTCCCTTAGAACCGTTGATTATGTATAACGTGAGCACAACAGACTTTTACAGCACCCTCGCAGCTTCTTCATTTCTCCAAGTCGCACCCGCTTCTATTCAGTATCGTGGACGAGAATGAGAACACGGCGGTCCTCAAATTCCAAGCCTCAAATTGACTTTTGGGGACGATTATTCAGACAACCCGTCGGTAAACATCGTTCTCCGGGTCACCTTCACGTGTGCAAAGTTCAATTTCTAATCTGGGACGCCCCCGATCCAAGGCAGAATCGCATCGTTGCCAATTCGCAGAGGACACCAGAGAGATATGATTGAGCATAGACCAGAATTTACTCCTTTAACGATGAGCATTCAATAATGATGGAACTCGGATCGGATTGCACTACCTCGGCGACTGAACTTCTCTCTCTCCCACTTCCTCCGGTTAGGCTCACCAGGTCAGGTAGAGCGGAGCCAACCGCCACTTTCCCATCTCGACATGTATGCTAGGAAGGTACCCGCGAATTTGGTTACTGCCATGATCCCCCAATATGTGGAATTATCTTACCGGTAATAGTGAAGGCCATTTTTTTTACTGTGCCACATGTCCATCGAGTCAAAATTCTTTGCAGGCGACATGCAAGATTTCCGCCACTAATTACCTTCCAAACGGGCTCACCCGAATCGAGCGCCATCATGGAAATAAATGGTCCCGTTCTCTGAGCACCGTGGAATTTGAACCCATGGCGCTTATTGAAAAGGGGGTGACGTGAAGGGAATAGTGGTTCGCACCCGCTGCAGATTTGGCCGAGGGTATAGCCAATCCAGTCATTGACATGACCACTCGGAGACTCAAGCAGATATCAATCAGCTCTATGGGCGTGCTGAATCAAGTGTATTTATGTGCTTGATCAGGGAAGCTAGAGACTGCGCTAGTGAGCTGCCGCTGGGTTAGCCAATGAAGATTCGCCTTTTTGTTCCTCCTCCACTCCGCGAGCTCAAATACCAGAGAAGCAGGAACATAATATCGGGGGAGTCACGTAGCCGCGGATCCGAGAGTGCAAATGCGAACGGAGTTCCAGGATGGGTGCAAAGCGCAGCATCCGGGTCAGCCAGCCTGCTCCAGATCCTGGTCCAAAACAATTGTTGCTAAAATGCTGCGATAGAAGCTCACAGGCGTCCTCGCCTTCTACGTTTGAGAGATGGCGTTACCTGTTATTTGGGTCTGCTTCTATCGCTGAATAAACTGCGCCTGGAGGACAAGCTCGGCAAGGTCATGTGAATTCAATTGCAAGCCTCTCGCACGCTGCACCATCGCCAAATAGACGGCCATGGCTAAGTCGGACATGGCTATCATACTGCTTAAGATAAAAACGGTCCGGCTCAAGTTTAGATTTCGGGCGCTGCCGTGCACTTTACCTTCTGTTTTTTGGGGCTTGGGGAAAGGGGGGAGAGGGAGATGTGCGTTGCGTTGGGATCCCATAGAGAATTCCCTTGACGCATCTACAATTGGTCTGTTGAGTTGATTGGCCTACGTCGGGACAGCGTGAGCCGCTCTGGCACCTGCTCTACACCAAACAGAAAGCATGCTGTTGAAGGGCTAACAAAAGGCAGGCTGTTTGATGGGCGCACAACCTCTTGTCTCCGTTACAGTAATTTAGTTTATGCATTTCCCCTCCCCTCACCCTTCGGGTTTGATTTGCATTACAAACAAGACAATCCTACAATTGTACTAGCCGGTCAACAAGCATTGTATTATGGATCAGATGGAGGAAGAGGATAGTGCGAAAATAGCCATCAACCCTCTGCTTGTCGTCGAATGAGACCTGTGGCAACAGTTGTGGAGGACCCTGGAGGGAGGGGCGTGATTGGAGGAAAGTGGGAAATTTGCTCTACTGTCTCTAAGTGCAGAATCTTGATAGAAATTAGGCTAAGCGCAACTCCGCTGAGCGACTATATCTCCCTCAGCGCGTTGCGTCATCTGACATTTTGAGTCACCAGCAGGTGAGTATCTCGACATTCTGTGGAATACACATTTCATTTCTTCTAGAAAGTTTATAAGATCAGAAAGAGAGAGGGCGGACACCGTGTCCCCACCTCGCGAAGCTGGACTTGAAGTGGGTGCCCAATGCTCAGCACTGTCGTACTTAGATACTCACGCACTAGAGCTCATGCGGTGCGAGGCTATTGTCACTGCGCGCCACGTACATAGGACAATTTCACCATAGCTAGGTAGGTGTTTTATTTGTATCTCGTGATCACCAGATCAAAGGTAGTTTTTGAAGCTTGAAACCCTCTCAGACTTCCTTAATTACCCGGCAAACGGACTTTCCTCAATACAATCTCGGCTGGAGCGCCCGAACAAAATAAGCGGTCCATTTTTGGACAACCGTGGATTTGAGGTCGCGCCGCTTGATTGAAAGCTCAAGGAAAGCCAAACATGGGAAGTGATTTATAACTCTGTGTTGTCGGCGCAATGCAGATACGACTCTGTCGCCCTGTTCAACAAGGGGGTTAAAAGATCCCCCATTCAGAGCCGCCATGAGTACCAACCAATGTTTGGGTTGCGGAAGCAAGTGGTCCGGGTGCTCCGTCTCGGTTGCGGTAGCTAGAGAGTGAATAAGTGAGCTGCCGCGCCCTTAGTCAATGTGATTGGTGTCCGTTCTTCTAGTGACTTCGTGGACAACTCAAAGCGGTGAAGTTGGGGATCCTCGGGACGGCGGATCCGGGAGCCGAAAACGACTTGGGGGATGCCTAGCTACTA
Source organism: Tulasnella calospora MUT 4182 (assembly GCA_000827465.1). Lineage (NCBI taxonomy): Eukaryota > Fungi > Basidiomycota > Agaricomycetes > Cantharellales > Tulasnellaceae > Tulasnella > Tulasnella calospora. The sequence continues at coordinate 87,557 of KN823074.1, forward strand.
AAACCTGAAGTTTGGGAGGTGCTCGCAAGAATTCGAATATTCTCTGGCCTTTGAAATTTGAGCAAATTTGAGATGTGGCTTCGTGTGTCGCTTGAATCGCTCTGTCTCTGTAGGAAAAGAAGGGTTTAGTTGGGCGCCAGTGAGGGAGGGAAGCTGAAGCCTGGGGGTCGGGTCGACCAGGGTCCTCACTGCAATTGACTGCCTTTTGCACGCCCCGCCCCAACCAACTACCTTGGCCACGATCCACACAATCAGGGCCAACACAAGCGAGACCAGAGCTCACTGTCAAATGTAAGAGTAATCTAACCGTACCTCAACTCTGGTGGTTGCGCGTAAGAGGTTGGGGTCCACGGCATGCGCCGAGGGCTTGCGCTCAGCTTGGTCGAAAGCGGAGCTCTTGGAATGTAACCCGTGAGACGCAGATTGTCTGGTTTCGTCGGCATCCACAAAGGGTACTAAAAGTTACATTGATACAGAGCTTTAAGACAGAGCGCATATCGATGAGAGGGCTGACTACAACGTTAGCGTCGAGCAACGAAAACCTGCTTCCACCTATTCTCTCTAGCGGCTTTGACAAGTTCCTAAATTGTCAATGCGGAAGCAATATATATGGTGCATTGGGCCCGGATCCATCCGACGAGACTTCAGTTTGAGAAGCATTCAATGACAGGCCTCCACCTGAGCGGTATATTCGCTGCATCAACAAGAGAGCGCCCTGCCCGAAAACCACACGATTATGAATCAATTACAGCGTCGTAACCAGAGCCGGGTAGGCAAGATCGCGGTCTAAGACTTTGACTGTGCGAGAACCGACGGACCGAGGGCAATAGCTCCAGCTTTCCCGTCGCGTGGCACTTACCGCACGTTCGGCGCAGGGAATGCAAGGCGCAAGCGAGCGCATGCAATGTCGGCAGTTCACGCCAGTGATCTTTGGAGAGAATGGGCCTGCCAAATACAGATAAGAGCTCCTATCATATTATCGCCCGAAGAGGAAGTAAACCTGATGCTTCTGCGCGGCCCTGCTTTTCGAACGCCGAGTCTATCTGCCTTGTTCCGTGTTCGAAGGGGAGTCTTTCGGAGTCTCAAAACAAGCATGTGATCGCAAAATCGAAGGGTGGTAAGGTTGTTATCAACCTTGCGGCTCAGATGAGACTCAACCTGTCTGTGCCAAGTGAGCGGGAGGTCCACGTTGAGACTTTACGCGTGCCCGCAAACTATACCTCAAGCACTCTCGGGTATCCGATAAGCTCAGTCTGAATCTCAGAGAGAAGCGCAGGCTGTGTTTTCTACACGCTCGTGTTGCGTCCCTGAAGTCAACATCGAGGGCTTGACGGAAGAGAGACACCCCTTGGGCCTTCTTTTGGTTTTCAGGGGCGACCACTAGGCGGTACGAGATTCTCCCTGGATTAAACAGAATAATTTGTAGCTTTCACCAGAGCTACGTCTGACCTCGTGTGTGTGTGTGTGTGTGTTGTTCTTGCAGTTTCGTTCGGCTGGTGAAACATTCGATAGACCAGATCTTTCTTGGAAAATTTCGTTTGGCCAGCAGTCTCCTCCAATGGACGAAAGCTTCACATCATCCCGAAGGGAAAAATAAAAGAATCCGCATTAGGCTGTCTACAGTATTAAAAAAAATCAGAGGGAGCTTTCACGAGTAGGAGTCGACGGCTCAGAGGTCGGCGATCGTACAGAGACTTGAACTAGATAATAGCAACTTGGGCAGGTCTGGCGAATTTAGAGTGTGCGTTGAACGCGTTCTAGGTCGGGCTTGCTTCGCCACTCAAGCCTCTTGGAGCGAGAACGAAAGTCAATTGAAGAAGTCCCGGCCAGTCGCTGTAAGGTTCGCGAGGAAACGGTAATCGGGCAGAAGCGAAGGTCTACAGAAGCTTCAGAAAAATTTGAGGGATATGGCACCATGCTACGTCCTCCGAGGGGCAGGTTTTACCCGCGTCCCCATTGATAATATTTCATTCATTCCTAATCGGGTTGAAAGGGAGAAGAGAAAGCCACAACTAGAAATGCTCTTGTTGCCAGTTCTCGTCCGTCTTCGGTCACGTACCGAGTTATTCAGTGTTCTCCAGCTGTGAACGCAACGACAGGTTTGGCTCTATTGTTTTCTCGCCTCCCCCAATGAATTGTAAAACGTAAAAATACCCCAACGATGATGGATCTAGCTCACACACTAGTGATTCCGTCCCATTCTAGCCATCCTGAGTAAGGCTCATGGAGAGCTGGTCTCTCGTAACCAAGCAACGCAAGTCTGTCCGCGCTCGATGGGAAGCCGGTCGCCCGCCGCTCTTTGCGGCATCCGTACTGCCCTTACCGCCTGCTTTGTGGTGGTACAGGAGGCTGAAGGCGAAGAATCAGTGCACTGGGATGTCGGCTCCGTCTTTCAAAGATTAGGCCCTCTTCTGGGTCTCGACTCCTGACCTGAACCCAACGTAGATCCAACCGCTTTTGCCGTCGTCGGACCGACCAGGAGGACCTCTGACACCTTTATCTCCCGCTCTCTTGGATCGACCCGCAATTCCTTTTTGTTGGTGTGAACGAAAACTACTTGGTGGTCAAGAACTCCTGACCTTCAACAAGGTCAGACTCCCATGTGACTGCCAGTGACGTCAGTGAGACAAGCTATATATGTAATAGTCGAAGCATTCAGAGTGGGCAGTTCTAACCCCGCGGCGACGCATACACAGATAGGGAAGGGAGGAACGAAGCTACAAAATCTTTGCACACGGTATCGAGGCGTCGGGGATAAGCAGAAACCCTGACCGAAAGAGTTTCCCGGGGAAGCGCTCGACGCATGACTCCCCATAATATAACTATAAGTGCCCAAATTTAAAATCTCGTCGATCATTTTATCTTCCATCGAATTCCGTAACCCAGGGTTTCAGTTTCTACTTCTGGAGAGGAGGTACCGCGATCACAGTGTCTGGGCTATGTCTCGGTTCCGTACGACCATGTTGGGTTTCCGTCCCAGCTGGTGAAATGGTTGTATTGGCTTGCGCGTTGTTTCCCGCGATTGGGGCCGCTTTTGGTGGAATTTGATGTACTGTATAATGCGAATGAACTAATGAACGGGAGATAGTTTCCGACGGCGACATGGTACTAAGTGTATAATCGAGAATAAGGTCAATGAGACTGGGGAAGAGCGAGAGGACCAGGTCTCACCGATTCCTAGGACGCCCGACTCCTCTGTGCGATGACGACGATGGTCAAACTCAAGTAATATTGAAGGCAATTTAAGAAGTGTATGGGAGTTTATCAGGAGGATTTTTGTCTGGGTTGGCAGTTCAGATTTTCGCTCTCTGGGATATTTATGCTCTGCTGCCCGCTTTCTTCGAGGTGTTTTCCTAGGGCGTGTTCGGCAAACGCTTCTTCCCTCTGGGCTTATCAGACAGTTCTACCGATAGCCCTTTATTTGAGCAGTGGTTATTCGAAAACCCGACCTTTCGAAGATCGCCCAACGGAACAGTTCTAAAAAGGGAGGCGCGCACTCTCGAGCCTCTGACTAAGAACCGAAGAAGCGGGCAAGTCAAATGATGTCTTATCGATGCTCCTTTTCATCGGACAGGACATTCGACAGCACGGTTTACCCTATGTTTTGGGCGTGCGGGGCTAGGTATTGCTTGCGTGACGTCTTCCGTCCAGGGGAAATAACCAAATAAACCGAATGCAGATAACGAGCTCATCTAGGGTCCACAGCAAATCAGGAAAGAGAAGCACGATGATCGTGCCGCTCTTCCATGCTCTCGAACTTCGGGGTCAGTTGGAGTTGACAAGACAAAGCGAGTTTGTCGCCGCGTTCGAGTAACAGTGCACTATGATCTATATATAGACATATAATTGGGCGATGTTCCCCGAGGCTCAGATGAGATCGAACGGCGAAATGTCTTGGACATTCAAGCCATAGAGGAGGACAGACTGAGACACGAAAACTCTAGCTGCAGGCCACACGCGAACGCAAATTTTCCGTCGAGGTGCCTAGGGCAGAGATAAGCTCAATGCGGATCTTTGAGGAAGCTCGGAGTTGTCCTTTGTTACCTGCTCGAAGTTCGAACGACCCTACCTCGTTACCGCCGTCCTCTTTACGTTTCTTAGGGGTGGGAAGAAAGAAGATCAGTCGAGAGAACGTAATCAGCACAGTCGAGCCTTTTTGAGGACTCGGCAAAATCGAACATTCCCTCGAGCTAAACCGACTAATACAGGCCAAATTGCCGGTTTTGTCGAGGTGCGTTTAGCTAGGTGGGTTCAGACGCCTTCCCGAGACTCCCCGACCAGAGGGAGGAGCCCAAGCACTGACAGACTAATAGGTTGATTACAAGCACCCATCCTGCTAGTGCACCTCACCATTCAAATGAAGTCCATGGCACCCCGGGGAAGCGAGCTCCCATATTTGTGTCTACACAACTTCGACGGCAAACAGAAAAGCAGACGCGCAGTCGGCGGTCATCTCGTCATGTGCAGTTCCTTGGATCCATGAGCATCGGTGCTTTCGAGAAATTACGTAGCGTTAGGATCTGGGACGGAAGCTGCTCAACGCAGTCAAGTGATAATCTCTCAGGAGAATATACCGGTCCCTGTGGGCCTTGGAGGCGGAAAACCCTTCTGAGAGGGGATTTCAGCTAGTCTGCTATGAGATAGTAAGCAAAAATTGCTCTTACCGATGCAAACGCTTGCAAAAACTTGGGCAGTAGGCAAGGTACCTTAAAGTTGCTACATCCTCTGATGTACGTTTCCGAAGCACCGTACCTAGGGAAGCACCACTCGGATTATCGACCGCGGCATCAGGTTTCCATAGTCCGCATGTGCTACTGTTGTGTAACGTGGTGAGATACCTGGTTGATCGCTGTACGGAACCTCAACCGCTGTGGCTGCCCGACGTTGTTGGTGACGACTCGGGCACGCCCTCAATCGGAACGATCGGTAAAATAAAGGCGGCGTTGTCGCGGCCCCTTGATATAGAGAACAATAAGAAAACGGAATCTAATCAACTTCTAGCCTCCTAAGAAGTCCGAGAATTTATTGGATCGAATCACACCGACCGAGTCAGGAAAACCAACAGCAGTCGAAAGCGGGAGGAGCTGATTCGGGATATCTGCTCATACCGTTCTCGTTCGGCGGAAATATCATCATTAGAGGGAAGGCATCAATTCTGCTCTCTGTGTGTTGGACATACATGACCGCCGGTGAACGGCGCCGCGTGTGATCAACCAAAGTGAGGGCAAAACAATATGACTAAGCAGCTGTCCCCAACTGAGGCCCCTGCTCTTCCCACCGAGCAGCGAGCTGAAAGAGGAAATTCATTCCCCATTCTCGAGTCCATCCTTCAGCAGCCCTTGGTCATCCGGATCCTAGCAGACACGGGGGAGAATTTGAACCATCCGAGTTTGGAAGGTCTGCGACACTCTTATAATCACCCAGCTCTCGGCGGTGCGCTAACCTGCAAACGAGCTATGCTGTCTTCAAGTACTTTATAAGATACTCTGAGCTCGTATCTGGCGGGATTAGAACCACCGTTGTATTGCCCTTTCTGCTCACGCATATAGTGTAAAATTGGTGTGCGACATGGTCCGATTTGGCTTACGGGCCCCAGATGACATAAAACATTGCCGAGGGAGGGAACTTTTTGGTTGGGAAAGGAAATCTTCAGTTCAAGAGGCCTGAGGCGCGAGTTCCACGCGACGAGGCGACCCAGGATGCCCCAGTCGCCCGATACAAAGTGGAGCGTGAAGCCGGGGTAGACTGTGAATCCCAGACACCCCGTGAAGACTTGATGACATCGGTCAGAAAATTTCATTCATCCCTCGCGGAATTTCTGTGGTCATTGTTGAGGGATATAATTCACTCCAAATCGCTAACAGCTCGTTACCAAATTCTGATGATAGCGGCCTACCGAGGGGAATAAGCGCTTGGTCGGTATGGACGACGTAGGAGATCGCGTTGCATTCTGTTTGATCGATTCTTACCGAAATCCAACGGCGAAAGGTCCGCAAACCCCTGAAAAAAGCCCTCTTCATCCGACCAGTGAAAGCCACAAGCTCTGACCGGGACCGTATCGTTTGAATTCGCACAACCCCGCTGGTTCCTGTGTCTCTGATACATAGATGGAGCTAGAAAAAGAGACTAGGACTGTCGGGGAGGCACCAAAATCTCGGCCTGGGTCGAATCAGTTCAGGGGGGTTGATCGCGGCGGGGGACTCTCTGCAGCTTGGAACTAGAGATTGAAGATACCACACAGATTGGGAATAGCATGGCAATGGTTATACCGCAGATTCCCCTCCGGCTCATTTTCTATCAGTTCGTTAAGATTCGAAGAGAGGAGCCCCCATTTCACGACCTTACTTCCGCTAGAGTACCGTCCCGATGGCGCACCCAGGTGAGATATTTGGCAATGAAAGTAGAGTTACTTCCTAGTACGCATAAGATTTCTTATTGCTGAGGCTGAGTGGCGAGAACACGTCGGCTTTCCTTTCCCCGATGTTGTGGAAGCTAGAAACGATTAAGCCAAATCCAAAAAGCGGTGATTTGATGGGGACGATGAGAAGAGAAACACCGTCGCATATCAGATGCTATGCGCTGGGAAGCGGCCAAGGTCCCCCGGCCACGTGGGAGGCAGCTTTGTGTCTGAGAATCCTGAGAAAGAGACCTTGGATTAGCATCCTTGAATAGGCACCTTCCATTCACAATGACGGTAACCGGGGAGCCAGAAGAAGCGCTCTGAAGAGCTCGTGATATGTCGTCTCTGGCTCTCGAAGGCGAGTCCGCCATTTGATTCGGCGCTACGGTACCGGATGGAAGCGCGTGATGTGCCATTGCCCTCGGTATCTCGCTACAGCCACCCAACGGAGCGTACCAACCACGCAGCTAATTTCCATTAGTGAGCAGTTATGGTCGTCTTCAGGCAAGACGTTGTTCTCAACACGCATTGCAGGACCCGCTTCCCAAGTCCGCCCGGCTCTTCGTTTTGTCCAAGGCCTAGGATGTTCGGAGGGACTTATACCGGGGTGGATATGTATTTGTACGCCTTGATATGTAAAAAGCAGTACTAGTACATGTTTTTCTGGTTGCTCGGTAGGAGCCGGAAACCTTATATCAAGACTTGGACCCAAACTGGTGGTCCTAGCTGAGCGGTAATTCCGGTCCCGCTCTACTGTTGGTTACAGAGAACGGAACTAGCCGAGCCGTCGACGACGCCTAATTTGGCTGACAGACGGATTCTCGAAACCAAGGCGTTTCAAATACCTCAAGTAGCACGTTGCAGTGACAGAGATGTGATATCGCGATTTCAGTGACCCTCCTCCCTAGAAACACTATTGGAGGTAATTAAATCGTACGCATAGGGCTGAAATATATAGAACACAATGTGCTCCGCAAGGATCACTCATCGAGTTCATGCAGCACAAGGGAAGAATGAACATTAGGGAGAAGAATACAGATGGACCGATAAATAGTTGGCAGTGGCGTTGAATACGGAGAATAACTCGGATAGCTAGCTGAAATTTTGCGACGAGATTCAGTTCCGTCACAGTTGGGTCTCCCGACCGTTCCTGCGTTCTCTTAATAACCAAAACCGCCACTCCTTCCACATCTCACTCTTGGCGAGAAGGAATCTTAGCGACAGTTCCTGGCCTACGGATGGCAGAAAACGTGCCACTCTGGCCTTGGGAAACGGTGCTCGTGACGATCCCCGGGTTAGACTGGTATGGCGGTTGACCACCCAGCTGGGTGATAGTCGCTTCGGATGTCGGAGTAACTTGAACAGGGCAGTGGGAGTGGCTAGAGGAGATGCTTTTATATGACATGGTGATCTGTGCAGGGGGGAAGGAAAATTGGTATGAGGAGGTGTTCCACGAGGTGGGTAGAGGAGAGCTCACCGAGAAGAATCGCGAGATATGCGATATAGTACGGCAACGGGAGGGTGTGTAGAGGTGACGATAAACACGGAGGTATTATGTATGTGCGGTGAATAGGGAGGGAATATGAGAAGTGAAGCGAGGTCTGAGAGCAAGAAGGGGATGGACGTGGATGAACGAATGTTTGCCTTCTAGCAGCTCGTTTTATAGGCCTAATCGATTATTTAGACCAAAGGTGCAACTCAAAGAGCGGAAATGTACCATCCCAAACATCGTTCGGTCGAGGCTTACCCTCACGGCAGCCCTTTTTGCTTTAGATGAGCTGTGGCAATCGCGGACGGCCACACGACGACTGAAGGGGCTTATGCTCAGAAGTACGCGGGACCGGATCTCAGGGATAAGCCCAAATACCCGCTATTACTTTCGGAAAGGCAGGAGGGCTGACTGGCTTCTCGACCAGCGATTGGGCAAAGGTCGCCGAGGTTAAACTGCCCGAAGATCCGCATTTCAGTCGCCGAGAACCCTTCTAATACAATTAAATAACCAAATGGGGATAGAGATGGGCGTGACTTTACGAAACTGATGGACGGGGATCTCAGGGGATCTCCTTAGTATCCGATGGGGCGGGAACTGGAATTGACGCACCGGCTTCACGTATATGTCGAGAATCAGAGCTCTACATTCAAGTACTCCTCTCTGCTTAACAATAGCCAGCACTAAACTGTAATTAGGCCATGAGAACGGGTCAAAGGGCCGATTAGAAGGATACCGCGTGGTCAACGGTTCAAGATGCCCCCTTTTTACCGGCGCCCCGGGGGTGATCTGTGTCGGTGTGACCGATAGCCTGAGCGAATCGAATCTCCAGGAGGGCAATGCACAAGGATGTTTCGGCACGATCGCCACGTCGATTGTTCAATTCTCCTTAAGGGACAAGGGTGAGAACCTACCTTTTGAGACGAAACGCGTCCGAGCGGCATGCATTAGGCAAGTGCAAGAACTCCGGGCACACCGGATAATGAAATCCAAGTTTCATCCCCCAAGGAAGCTATCGATTGTGTTTTTGTGACTCTAGCGACGGAGGAAGCACAGGAGAAGCCAAAACACTCCCCAACGAGCACCTAGGCCCGAGTCACGCCAACAGCAACGGGCAAGTATGAATTTGAAATATTGGGGAAAACGGTAATCCCCGCGCTCTTGCACTAAAATAGGGAAGTGCAAAGAATCACTTAAAAAATGTGAAAGCCAGCGCTAACCCGTAAACCGTGGTGTTGAGGCGATGATTGGTCGATGACAAGGTTGCTTCCGCCCAGCGCTCCAGTCCTGTAGAACGATAAAGCATCTAAATTACGAGAGGGGGGGGTCCATAATTATCGCTCGAAAGCTGAGGCTTACCGGACAACCAACAGGCTCTGTCTTGACATCCCGACCGATTACCGGATACGCAATGTCTCAGTTGCCGAAGATCTAGATAGAGGCTAGACTTCCAAGTCAAAGTTTAATGAGCCATACGCTCGGACAGCTGATGGATTCATTATATCGGCCCGATAGATAGTCGATGAGTGAAGGATGATCGAAATCCGAAACGTTGGAGGAGAAACGGCAGCGCTCTGAGACGAAACTCAGAAGGCCGAGATGAAGCAAAGGAAAATATCGGGCTGAGCCGGTCCCCCAGGACAGGTTTCATTGAGAGCTTTATTCCTGTGGAGATGGTTTTAGACTCATCCTTACCATGACACAATATTGGTTTTCCTTGTCCCGGGAAGCGTTAGGTCATTTTGGAGGAGTTGTGGGTCGGGTAGCCAATTAGGAGGAAACGCTGACTAAGCAGACCTTGTTCGGAGAACGGCGACTAGCTCACGCCTGTTGAAGGGGCCATGTGGTTCTGGCGGGTTTGAAGTCCTCAGCGGCCAAGGGGGAGTATGCGGAGCTTCTATTATCCACGGCGCAGACTTTTACCTCAAAGGAAACTTAAGCAGGTCCGGGATTCCGTCCTCCTCAAGCAGAAGGCCGTTCTGTTGCCACGATCACGATCACGACCGCCCATTTTCCCCATCGCAAACCACCATTATCAAAAATAAATACCATATGGAGGACCTTCATATATCATTGCAAAGAAACCCGTCGCGTTCGTCGCGCGGCTACCCCGGTGATCCGGCCAAGTTCAGGGTCTGCTTTCAGACCCTACTCGCAGTGTGGGTCCAAAAACACGAGGCAGTTTAGCGACGGATGTGGCGCGACTGAGCGAATGTTTGAGCGAGAAGCTGCTTGTTTGGGGGCCAAATTCCCTCTATAGCAACGCGTGAAAACTGGCGCAGTGCGCGAAATATCGATTTCCCAGCAGAGGCTCCCAACTCCCGAAGCCCCAGTGCAGGTTGTTCGGAAGCTCGGTGACTCGACAGTGAATTTTCCACACGCGCCGGGACGTGTACGTCCAAAATTAGGCCTCATACGGCGGTCACATGGATGTGGACAGATGCGTCGCGGAAGACCTACTGTGGGCGAGAATGACAACCCAGTGGTGCTCAAACCCCAAGCCTCAAATTTAGGGACGGTCAGCGGGACAACCCGTCGGCAAACATCGTTCTCTAAGTCACCTTCACGTATTCCTAGCTCGATTTCAAACCCAGGATACCCGCAGACCCCGGCCATAATCCCATCATTTCCGTTTCACGGAGGACACTGAAGAGCCATAGTTGCCAATTGGCCGTAAAGCAAACATGGCTCCACTAACGGCGACTACACAATCATGATGAAAGTCGGATTAGATTGCCGTGACTGGAGGGCTGAACTCCTTTAATCACATCGCCTACCCTGGCGTCACTAGATATTACTGAACGGTTTATTCCGCATTCTAATATGCAATGCCTCTCCTATTTCCTTAGGCTAGGCTTGCCAGACAAGGTAGAGCGGAGTCAACCGCCACGTCCCCATCTCGCCAGGTATACTAGGAACGTACTTGCGAATTTAGCTACTGCATGAACCCCGCGATATGTGGATTTATCTTAGCAGCAAAAGCAAAGACTGCCTTTTCACCGTGCCGCATGTCCAAGGCAGCATACGACATTACGTTCCAAAGGATTCATCCGAATCGCGCCCCGCCACGGAAGTAAATGGCCCCATTTTTGGAGCACCGTGGAATTTGAGCCCACACCATTTATCGAAAGGGGAAGAGAGGGACCGTGAAGGGATTGGTGTTTACGTTCTCGGTTTCCACCGACCGTGGATTTAGCCCGAGCGTTTAGCTAATCCATTCATTGACATAGCCACGTGGAGACCCAAGCAGATATCGACCACTTCTTTGGGCTTGTTACGTCAAGTCTATTGCATCCTCGGTCATGGAAGCTAGAGCCTGCGCGCATGAGCCCCCGCTGGGTTCGCCAATGAGGGCTAGCGTCTTTGTTCCCTCCTCCACTTTGAGAGCTCAGGGACCAGAGAAGCGGTAATATAATATTGAGGGACTCACTTTGCGGCGGATCCGAGAGTTCCAAGAGTACGTGAAGTAAACGGCGTTCCAAAACGATGGTAAGCGCAGAGGCCGGGTGAGCCAACTTGCTCCAGATTCTGGCCCAAACAATCTTCGCTAAAGTGGATTTTCATTTGCGGCGATCAGGACTGACAGGTGGTCCCCAAATTCTAAGTTCGAGAGGTTGTGTTACCTGTCACTTGGGTCCGCTTCTATTGCTGAATAGACTGGGCGCCATGAAGGACAAGCTCGGCAGGGTCATCATTCAATTGCAAGCCTCTTGCACACTGCACTATCGACGGCCATGGCTAAGTCGCACGTGGCTATCATACTGCTTAAGGTAACAACGATCCAGCCCGAGGTGGGACTTCGGACGCTGCCGTACACTTTGCTTTCTGTTTTTGGGGGCTTGGGGAAAAGGGGGAGAGGGAGATGTGCGTTGCGTTGGGATCCCATAGAGGATCCGCTGGATGCATCGATGACCGGCCCGTTGACTTGATTGGTCTAAGTCGGGACGGCGTGAGTCGCTCTGCCACAATGCTCTACGCCAAACGGAAAGCATACTGTCGAAGGGCTACGTAAGGCAAGCTGTTTGAGGGATAGACAACCTCTTGTCTCCGCTAATTTGGTTTCTGCATTGCCCGACCCCAACCATTGATCGAGTTTGATTCGGAATCAGGGATCGTAGACACTACAAATGTGACCTTGCACACTGTGGCCTCTCGGCGGTTGCCGTTGGCTCGAGGCTCCAGTTTCCTAATTTGGGAACCAATTCAATTGCCGCAGGCTTCTATGCGAGTGGCGTGGCACATCTCATCACGCTTCCTGCTTCCATCCCTGCCCGAAACCCCCACAGAATCCACAAGGTTTTGCTAATTACTTCATCAGCGGACGAAAATCACTTGTTCAAAACATGGAGCTTCGGACTTTCCCCCCCCCCCCAATGTGACTCAGTTGGCTAACGCACGGGCGACTTGATAAACTAGGACGCCGCGTCGTTCACAAGACTACTAAATCAAATAAACATTAACCGATAGGAAGTAAGTTATAAAGATGGTCCAAGCAATCTAGAGAAATTGGAAGAACAGGAGAAATCGTTGCGTCCATAAGAGAAATGCAGGGATGACGACGTCTGCACTAATAAGTACATTTGTAAAAAGTCTGTCGCATCGCGCTGTGTCCCAGGATTCATTCTACCGTATCTCCGTGGTATCCAAATCCTACTTTCGACCAGAGGGCACCGTGACCACGGTGTCTGTGCCCCGTTTCGCTGCCGCAGGGTCGTCTCGGTTGTCGAAGAAGCCGACTAAAATCGTGGCGGCTGTCTGGACGTTGCCTTGGGCGGTTCCATCTCCTTTTATTGGAACTTGCTGCACCGGGCAGCGCGTGTGAAATGATGACTGGGAAGTGGTATCTTTTGAAGACATGGAGGGGACGTTGGTGCTATACTTCGGCGCTCATATAAGCAATGATGATCAAGATGCAGGGGCGAAGGAAATCAGTAAGCAGAAACTCACCAGGTATTAAGTGTGAATGCAAAAGAGAAACAGCGGGGCTGTTTGGGAAGAGTAGTGCGATGTGTGGGAATGAGGGCGACAATCTTGGGGAAACTTGAAGGCAAACGAAGCTCCGAGGGGTTACTATAAGAGTATCGGTTGAAGAATTTTTGAGCCATTTTAACTATCCATCTGCTGGAGTATTTATACCTTGCACACTGTCCGGATGCTGGGTGTCTCGGCCTGGAATAATACATGACCATGCCATCCCCCAACCCACAGAGGCGTCTGTTTACGTAACTCTCCTGTAACTTGACGGCAAAAGGACGAGGGGCATCGGTGGCGACGGGGGACAACGCCGCCGTGAGTGCAAAGCGCGGACTAGTACAGCTGGAGCTCTCGCTGAGGATCGACGGAAAGGACCCGCTATCGATAAAGTTCCGATACTTCCTACAATGAGACCTCCATTATAGTGCAACTCGTAGTGTGTTCTTGACACAGCTACTGGCGGGGGCGTAGTTCGAGCGAACCAGGTATTCGAAGTTCGCGCCAGAATTGACACCGTGAAACTCCAGCCAAATGCAGATAAAGAGGGTAGATTAGATAGTGATCAGACCACGAAGTCGAATTGAACGTGCCAGGTAACTCCGTTTTCTGGCCGCGGGCCTTTTCGTCGAGAGGCCTTGTTCCATGTTCAAATCGGAGTCTGTTTGAGTCTTGCGCGCTTGCGTGTAGTCGCAAAGGACCGATTAAGTAATATTAGAAGCTATCCCAAGCTTTAGATGTGCTCTAGAATGGGAAAAGTGGCATTGGAATTCAACTTCTCGAACTGTGGCTGCCTTACGTTTGTCCAAGTCGGCTGTGGTCCCCGCAGCAGTCCATAACCCCCTTCAGATCAAGAGCCACACAAAAGAGCAAGATGTCTGTTTTCTTGGTATTTTGATTAATAAGAATGGCCGTTCAAGCGTCCTGAGAACCTTGGATCCAAACTCGTACCGAAGAACTTGCTGTTGCAGAGGCCCGATGGATCCAATTCAGGACATTGGTGGCTCAGAACAACAGTTTCTCAGCGAAATACTGAGGGCGCATTAATGATCTCCGTGCTATCTTTGTAGGGAAATACGTTGCTGGTCTGGGAGATGTCACAAGGTGCATGGACCCAGTCGAGAGTGAAAACGGACGGAAAAAGCGATCTTAACTCCGTTCGGCCCGCTCGTATTCCGAGGCCGAATGCCAATAAACATCAGGGTTGTAACGCATAACGTTGTCACGCTTCCCCTCTGTCATTCGGCCCGCTGGTATACCGAGGCCGAACGGAGTTAAGGTCGCTTTTCCGTCTGTTTTCACTCTCGACGGGGGCAGAGGTGTCCCTGCACCTTGTGTGTTAAGAATGACCGGCGTAGAAACCCTACAATACGTATGACTAAGCAAGAGCTCAGACCACGATTGACTCCCCAATGTAGGGAACCCAGTCCCATTCTCCCCTGCTGTCCGGAAGCGGGAGTACACATTCACTACGGATTCCGCAGGTAGTGAAGATCTTGAAGCTCTATTGCCGACCATCTACTTGAGTGCACAAACACTATGAATGGACAGTGCCGAGAGAAGCGCGGTCGAGCCAACTTCACTCCAATGTCATCCACTGAGCCTCGCAACACGTGCATAGCCCTCGAGAGTAGGAGTCTGCACTGTTCTTTTTCCTGGGATTCGCGCCAAGGCGCGCTAATTTGCAGGTGGCGGATTCAGACGTACCGCCGATTCCACACCTCCATATACCGGAAATTAATTAAGCTCCCAACCATTGTGGAGGTCCCAGCTTTCTCCAAGACCCATGCAGATTATGGCGTGCGAAAAACCCTCTCGGCCACTTGCGTATCCTCGAAAGTCCATCACAGGGGAAATCATCTCACGAAGAAGAGGTGTTGACCATACCCACCCTTGACTAATTCATCTTGGTACGGACCGTTAGGCTTCATCCGCGATGCATGGGCGGCGCGTGGATCGACTTCATCAACTCATCGAACTTGTTCCGTTCATCCAATCCGTTTCCTCCGGGCTCTTGCCCGGACCCTTTCGGACCGCGAATCACGCAAAGGTCAGATGAAGAATTCGACTCCGCCGTTGAGCCAACGTAAATTTAAAGCCACAGCTTCTCGTTGGGATGGCGTTTTAGACTTGGACAATATAGACAATCGTCCCAGACTTTGTCTCCGGTATATCCAGCTTAACCACACGATTAGGGTAGCCGGAAGAGTACTTGCTACTACGATCCCCTTTGCCCCACTTGAGCTAAGTAAAAGGAGCTGCGATTGAAAACCGGTAAGCTTAGGTGATGGTATAACTGGCGAACCTGGATCGTCACCGGTTAGTGTGGGTGCGTACCCGCGTTCACGCTTTTCGATAACAAAGTCACCGTGCGCAGCTGAAGGAATGTGGCAATTTATCCTTACTATCGTGGAGTGTGTGAATTGGTGGGCTTGGTAGCGGTGACCGCCTGTCTGAATTGCGTCGGTGGAACGATATTGCCTAGGTTAGTAATTGCGTGATCGGCGCTGATAACTAACCCCAAAACATCCCGAGCTAGGAACAGCCCGTCGGTTAACGGACTTGTGAGGATGCCGGTCCCAGGGGAGCGAGGAAGCTTGGCGCCGCTAGGAACCCCGACGGCGGTCTTCCATGTCAGGGCTTCTCAAGAAAACTTGGGTCCACCTGGGATGAGAAAAGGCGGACGGCGGAAAAAACTGCTATCTCCAAAGTCACGTTGACTCTGCGCTGCAGGTTGCCGCGTTGTGGATGTCGGAGCTTTAAAATCATCTGCAAAGGGAAGTACCGAATGTCTCAGGCACTAGACCAGGCGAAAGTCATCGAATATCCATCCTCCGCGCGGCGACCATCGCACGTGGAGTGCTGTGCACACACCCCTCGCCTTCAGCCAAGCAGAATAATGGGACTTACTCGGATAGGGAGATTTATTCCATTTTTATGTCCGCCGTCTTGCTCCAGTAAGTATCTCATTTCGGCTTGGTGCTTCGTGTGGTAGAGCGGGGGCTCTATGGGAAAGAATGGATATTAAGAGCGACTAATTAAGAGCGACTAGACAAGAGCACACTAATTACATATCTACACTTTTTAGAAGTATTTTAAGTATTTCTAGAGCTACTTTTTGAAACTGCGTCTAGATCGATTGCAAGCCCCCGTCACGACCTGTTCCCCGGCTCAGGAGGGGTTTCTCAAATCCATTCGACTCCCATTTTCGGCCAAAAGTATCACGGAACGTATGGCTTCGAATGTATACCTACTTCTGTATCTACAGATATGCAAGAAGGGCGCACTCGCACGCCGTTTCGGTGGCTTGGTCGCAGCTGAAATGCTTCCCCCATTTTCATGCCTATTCAATCGTCACAGCCGGTTCAGCGGTAACCAAAATTTAATCAATTTCCTCTAAACGCAAAAATTAGATTGAATGTTTAATTGCGGTGCACCCCCAGTTTAACTAAGCTTTGCATACCTCATTTAACGCGGAAGTCCCATGATAGGTGCTGCTGGGTGATGGAATGGACAGCTTCGCGACCCCGACCAGTTCTCCTTCTATTGTGGACGGTAAAGATTAGGGTTTCAAAGGCGCTTCCAGACGGATGAAGTCTAAAGGCCACGAAACCGCGCTTGGGGTAAGCAAAGGAAGGTCTCCGACCTCTGATAGCCGGATGAACGCCGAATCCTGATCTGCTTCGTTGTTGCACCGTTTCCCAATCTCGAAACACTCTGACCACTCCAGCGGCGGGATGTAGTGAGCTTTTTCAGATAGTAGCGGAGGCTCAAGTCTTGGTGAGCTTCGAAGACTGAGGTAGGAGAATGAACCTATGTATGTATCCCATGTGTCATGCATTCGGTTAGTTTCAGAAAACTTGGCACGTCCACGCAACACGATAAACTGGTATTTAATATCAGGAAAAACAGGAAAAAGATTGGAAAAGCTCCGATAGGGTGATGGGATCCTTTAGAACACTGCTCCAAACCCGACTTCAAAAAAGATTCTGCCGGGGCGCCTAGTTTCATTGTGAGTCTCCAGATCGATCCATAATGTTCCAGATATCAGAGCTGTGTTCGACTTACGTTATTTCGGAAGGGAAGGAACCTTGGACACGGTTTCCTGTCTACACTTGGCAGCCCCAACGCTATTTTGGCTTGGGGAAACGGCATCTACGGCGATGCCGACGTCGGATTGGCTAGATGACTGGCCACTGGACTGAGTACTTGCCGCTTGAGAGGGTGGGGTCACCTGTACCGGGCAATGCGAGTGGATTGTGAGATTAATGGAAGCTTTCTTGGCCGACATGAGAATCTACACGATTAACCGGAGTAATTTCATTTGTAAACGTCCCAAAACGTGCAAGCAAAAAAAACTCACCGATAAAATACTATGTGAACAATACGATGCAGTGGAAAGCACGTCTAGAGCCGTCGAGCAGGGCAAGAGGAGCCAGGTGGGTGGTCAAGAATGGAGGGGAGTACGGGGGGTGGAGGGGAGTACAGGAACTGGAGGGGGGTCTGCAAGCTGGAGGGGAATGGAAATGGTTGGAATCGATATCTAAGGATTCGAGTTTCGGGGACTCAATTTATACTTAAACTTGGCTGGTGAGAGCATATGTGTAACTAAAGACGTCGGTATACACGAGTCCAAGGGCCAATTGGTCTGGGCTTGCCTCGCAATCAACGCTTTGCCAGAAAAGGACGCCCGTCGTGCACAGGTCACACAGACAGGAACATACTCAGAAGCCCAACAGTCAGGGTAATTTTAATGAACTCTGTACAGTGTTTTCAGTTCGGCATGGACGGAACCGAACGGCTGTTTGACGTCCTGAGCGGCGGAGCGAGTATGGTCAACGAGATGAAACCAGCTAACGATACGAATCGAAGTCGCCGAACACCCTCGCAATAAAACGGGATATCCAAGCGGGGATAGAGGTGAGGGTAACTGTTTGAAATCAAATCTACGGGGATCTCAAGGGAGGGTTCTGCCCTGGTACCGAGGAGCAGTAAAGTTCCGAAGTTTTACGATGCACTCTCATTTCCGGCATCCTGCTCGTGCGGACGGGCATGTCCTTGAGTACATAGAAATATTCACTGAAACAATCATTGGGCTGTCTGACAAAGGTAAGGGGATGAGTTGAAAGGGTGCTGTGCGGTCTTTTCGAGTGACCGTGTACGGAATGTGACATAAGATCTCAGCGAAGTGGATCTCAAAAAGCGCATGTTATGAAATGGGTGTGTAATTCGTTGTTTTGGTACAATCGCGATGAGATTGGCCGATCGTTCAGGGGCCCATGGTGAGAACGTTGTCCATGTAAAACGCCTCCTCGCGACACGTTTCAGGCAAGTGCAGCAGAAAGTTTTACTCCCTGAGGGGGCTCTTGGTTGGTGTTTTTACTCTGGCGGCGGAGAGAATGGGCAAGGCCGAAATACATATTAAGCCGACTTCGGCTCGAACCCGGCCGTCAGCAGACAAAATGAGACCAGCGGGATCTAATCAAATATGAAGCGCGACGGAATCTACGAAAAGCTGAGGACCGAGCTGATCCATTTCGCGTAGTTGAAGAGGTGAGGACTGGCAGATGTTCCGTCGCCCTCGGGTTGAACACACCCCCCTGTCCAAGATCGAAGCTAGACTTCTTTCCTCGATATCCTGCCCAATCTATTTCAAACACTTTTAGCTGAGACAAATCATTTGGATCGATAGGCTCCTAGAGAGATCGAGACAGAACGGGCATTGTCCGATATCAGAGACGCCATCTTGCCCAAATAAAGCTACATCGGTCGTCGGAGACCACAAAGGGTCTAAATTCTGGAGACTAGGTGGAATTTGTTTCCTGAAGGCCGTGGATGCTTGCACCGAAATAGTCGCCGTTTCGCCGTTGACTCCGATTTCCGCAACCATTTTCTTGGAACACGATCTAACCTCTAATTAGATCTTTGGAGCAGCCGGTCGAATGCTTTCGTTATAATGACCCAGTGGATCACCCGATGGCCGAAGAATGGCCGGGATCGAAAACCCATGTGAGAGGAGCGGTGGCAATCTGGAGATCCAAAGAAGGCCGATATGAACGGGGGAAAGAGCGAATTCCGAAATCTGCAAGTCAGTGGATCAACGAATAACATGGCTCCTTGAGATAATCACCACACTCGGCGGAGATGATTTCAGAAAAGTCGCCGCCTCGGTGTTGTGCTACTGTTCCAGAAGCTCGCTGTTCGGGGACAGGACCGGGGTTTTCCGGCAAACATGTATCCCTATTATGGGAACCAATAGGGATGGGCTAAGCTGGTTGCTCAGCGTGTTCCCTGACGACGTAGAATTCCTAACCATTAGCCACACCGTGAGAGCAACGCGCTGAGAGGAAAACGGCGAGAGACTCGTGGCGAGTCGGACTTTACAGGTTGCCCAAATACGAAAGCAATATGTCCGTCGATTCGCAAACCCCATCATCAGATATTACCCTCACTCCACTACCATTCGCGATGACTTCGAGCTTTCCCTTGTCCCCGGAAAAGCACGGAGCTCAGACATCCTACATACACGGCATCCAAGTTACTCTCTTCCAAAAAGTGCGGTCCATGACCTCCCTGAAGTAACGTCCCGAGTTTCACAATCACGACGACCATCGCAGCTCTTCTCCCAGATAAGCCATGATTCTCATGACCCCCCCGGTCTCGGAAAACCCCATCTCTGTAGCAGCGTGACTAACGATAAGCCGGCGATTTGATAAGCCGATTTCAGGGTTCGAACGCTTCGAGCTTCTTCCAGTTCGCGTGTCAGTACAGGCGGGTTCACCACAACATTTGAGCAGGTAATAGGAACATGTGACCGTTGGGGGCAAAACTCCCTCTATGGCAACGGACGAAACCGACGCACTTCCCAAATGTTCATTAGCGGGCTGCGCCTCACGCAGCCAAACTCGAAAATCAGAAAGTACAGAAGGAAGTGCCCGATGCTTGCCCTCGAAAAGATAATAGAAACATTCATAAACACCAGGTCAAGTATATTCATGACGAAAGCTCGTAGTTCGACTACGATAATGTACACAAAAAAAAAGACGATAATGTAGGAAGATGAACTGCCATCGAGCCACGACGCTAGGGAAGCCCTGTCGCTGTGAGCCTCGCAGAGTTCGTGACGATGAGACCTCGCTTGCGTAGTTTCAAGATACAGGAAAAAATGGAATGCGGAGAAGCCGCGAAGATTGGGTTGAGGGGCTACCAGTGCCGAGACCCAAGAATGGATTGAAGTCGAGGGACCACTGGTCCACGATACCAGTCAAACCGAAGGAAAGAAATAAGGAAGGATGGGTGAAAGGCAGTAAACCTGGGCGAATCCTCCAAAGGGCAAGCAGATATGAGGATGTGATTATGCGAATGACGCGAAGATTAGCTTACCTGCATGATGAAGCGTCCACAACGTTTCGATTCATTTTAGAGGAGTTATTGAGTGTATTAATGTTGTTTTTTGGGCAGGGGCACCTGTGCCACTGAGTCGAATTGGCCGCGTCGTTGTTGCGTCGGCTCGTTCAGTCCGCTCTCGACTGGAGGACTTTGTGGTCCAGGGGATGCAAGAGAGCTTATGAAAGAGAGAATGCCGGAGCTCGCCATCGGAGCAGCAGGTTGAGGAACTAGGTGGACAGGAGAAGCGTGGGGGGTCTTGCTGGGCTTCGTGTACGACATGATGATTCTGTGAACGAGGATAGGTGAGCGATCTTGCAACGGAAGTTGCGGCGGGAGCATCACATACGGAGTAATGAAAAGGAGATTAGTTGGACCAATGAAGGTAGTAAAGGAGCGTAATGATACTAGTAGCGATGAGGTGTGCCGAGTTCCTCCGCTGGTAGTGAAGTTGTTGCAGAGCTTGAGAAATCTGATCGGTAGTGGTTGAGAGCTCGCCCATTGGGTGGCTTTTATAGACGAAAACGGGCCTGCGGGAATTCTGGGTGGCATACGTTGCCTGTTTCTCCCCAAAACTTCTTCCCATCGTGATGCTTTGCTTGTCCCGTTCGTTTCGGTCGGGACCGGGGGGGATGTAAGTATTTGCTGAATTAAGGAGACCGTATCGCCCGATCCCTACCCAGCATTGAATGTCGGAGGTGATATTCGAGCTGTTCTTGAGCCCGCTTCGTCGGGGAGCCCCGTAATCGTTTGTCCAGAGGGTCGCTTGGCACTGGTCTGCCTCTTTCGGTGTGTCCTCCCCCTACCGAAGGAGCGGACATTACGGCTGGAAACTCGAGGTGTCAAAAATAAAAATAAAAACCAAGAAAAAGAGGGAGACCCTTAGACTTGATTGCCGGGTCCTTACCAGGAGATTGCCTGGCCGCACCTCTCCCCTTTGTCCCCGTTTTCGGTTGGGGTAAGCAAGACCTCAGTTTCACATGGCAAGGTAAAGTTCTCAGCATCCGATAAGCCCTGCTGCTCAAGACATCGAATGACTCTTTGCGACCACTGCAAAAGCTGCCAAGGCGCGCGGGTCCTTCGACGTGTCTCACCAATACCCTGTCTTGTCGATCTGGAGTTGTACTGTTCACACGGGATAACCGAAGTCTGCTCGATCCTTGGCGGGTCGGCCTTCCTTTGGGGGATACCGAGCGGACGAGTCGGCATAGCTGCACCACGTGTCTGCTGCGACTGCGCAGACGTTGGTGAACCCTTGCAACAGATATGAAACAGCCATCATTTTCCAAACACCCTACGTTTCAATTAATTCTTGATAATTTGCTGCTGCACTAGCAAGTGCTCCCCTCGACGACAAAGTGGAGGAGGTGGGCGCAAGGTGGACCTGACGTCATAACCGGCTTGGAGACGGCCTTCCCTCTGCCCGAGCGCACCTGCCTCTCATCAGTCAGTTCTTCCACCACTTTGGAATGCAAGATTCGCGTCTTTCCCTAAGGTATAGGTGCAGCTCCTCCTTGGATCTTCCAGCTTCGCGGATCCAATCATCGCCGCTGCAAGGGTCGCTGGCGGTAGCCCTCTCAACGCGAAAGGGGGTGTATTCTGCGCGTGTATCACTTGTTCTTTCACCCTGGTCCGAAGTGGGAAGACCAGGGTGGAGACAAAACAAAACCACCATTATCCAGACCTAGTCGGTGATAGACCCTTCAGGCGTGCAGAGGTAAGTTTTGGCTTGATGGACGGGGAGTCTCGACCCACTCTCACCTCCATCCCTCCCGTTTCAAGTGAAATACGTATCAGATGAACCTCCGTTACCCTAATGATTTTGATGGTGATAATGTTTTGACCTATATTTGATTGGGCTTTGTAGTCAAAAGCGACCTGGGGATTGGCGGGGCGGGGCGGGCGGATCCACATCGGGTCTGAGCCTGAGGGTCGCATATTAGTTTCCACGCCACGCCCTGGAACCGGCCACGTGTTTGAATACATTCGTCATCGTCTCAGACTCGAGGAGCAATATTTGAATATCTTTACTCCTCCTAGGATGATTTTTGGAACAAGTAGATGGCCGGTTTTTGACACATAAGCCGTTCAGGACGAACAGAGCGGGGAGAGCCGAAGGCGACGTGACTAGCTCGATTCCGAAGTCTCCATCGATTGTAATAGGGTAAAATGCAATGCAGTGGGTCTTTTCCACGTGGACCCGCTCCGTGCCGCACATTTAAAATAGGTAAATGCATGGCGCATACGGGCGGTGCCGAGCGGGTTTCTTTCCTGCATCGCTGATGGCCGCCGCCGCCGCTCCCTCATTGGATCTCAGATTCTTTCGACGTAAAAATGTCTAGGGTTGTAACCTGCATCTTGTTTTGGCTCATATAGAAACCGATTCTTTCGCTCGCGGCTCTCTCCTCGGGCCCGGCGACTTCCGGGATCTAGGCGAACTCACCGGTACCACAGGGCACCCTTCCAGTCGATCTTGAGAACGAAGGTGTCCTACTTACTATTGAATGGAACCGGATAAGGATATGCTACTATCAAGGGCAATGCTAGTTGCGGCTGAGGATTTCAGATGCACCCTGGTTTCACCCCACGTGGCAGATTAGTGGGACAATTGTCGACAAGAAGCTCAGCCTTATCAGGGAGGTGCAACTCGACCACAAGATTCAGCAGCTATTCATGATGATAAAGACAAAGTAGGGTCGCCATGGTTGAATACTCAAAGTATTGGTAAAGCATAGCATAGCACTACCGGTCTTTGTTCGAGGGTCCTGAAGAAGGTTCAGACGATGCGTTAGAGCGGAACTTTAGCTTCGGGACCGATACCAGAGCAACAGTCCTGGCAGTGGGGCGGGAAGGTTTACTTGAAAGAACCTTTCGGGGAATATCAAATACCTGAGCCATGTCAAAGTACCATGAAATATTTGTCTGGAGCACTTGTTTGTGTACGTCCCACCATCACCGATATCGAGCTTACTTTTCAATTTTCAATTAGGCGGAGCTGCTTTCCCTAGATGTCAGTAGGATTACGTCAAGGCGGAATCAAAATGCTATGTTTCAGTACTTTTGTGGTCTCTGGCAATTTTTGTAGGCTGAGACGTGCCCGGTAAGGACGGGCTTTGCCAGATTTCGTAAACGGACAAACAAAAAAAAAAAAAAAAGGGGGGGGAGGTATACCGAGCCACCAGTCCTTTTGTGTTTAGAATAAGCTGAATGTCCCAAGAAGAACACGAGATTCTTTTACTCCGCGACCTCATTGCCTTTTCTCCTGCTGCGTCGGCCGAGTCCGACAAAGCTTCGCACCGGAGACACGCTTCCTAGTTCAAAAATAATTTCGCCCAAACGTAAAATACTGGCCCATATAAGGAAGACCATTTGGGAGCTTCGAACGCACTGATTAGCTGGATAGCATTGACCAAAGAAACACTTTGATTCTGAGTCGCGTTCACGGACTGGCAGTTCGAGTCTCGGTGGCTTCTCATCAAAGATGATCCTATCTTACAGAGCAGAGCTACCAATTTTTCGTATCTATTGGCGATTGCGAACCGAAAGGCTGCGAACGCGGTAATTTCCCGCTGGGCAGGTCTTCGGCGCGGGGACCATCAGTAGCGGACCATCGAAACGAGGTCATCCTGCAAGTATGAAACAGAGAGAAAGTAAGATTAAGCTCTCCAGCGCTGAAAGACGTAGTGAAGTTGAAACTAAAGAACCAGAATGGCGCAGTGCGGTGACTGTGATCAAGGACCCTGCGTCGCCTTTGTTGAGGTCCCGAATTTCCCAGCAATCACCCCCTGTCATACACATTCGTTGCATCAGTTCAAAACCACAGCCTCGCGACGTCAGATTTTTTTACCTGGGCACGGTGCCCGTTAACGTGGCGGGGGGTTGAGTCTCTCTGATGAAAGGTGGGGGAGAAGTCGTGGTAATAGAACCGTTGCCCAGGATTAGAGCTTCCGATTCCGGAAGTAAGATGTCCCAGGAGGCCACATGGCCACCAGTCGTCCGAATGTTTCGGGATTAGAACGTGGAAACTGAAGCGGCTATGTGCCGCTTGCCCGAAAGTAGCCTCCCCATGCACCAAGCCATCCTTTCGACACTTAAACCCTGCCCCGGTATGCTCGGAAATGCAACAGTCTCGGATATGCTTCTGGGGTTTTGGGCTCCTTAACAAGTCTCGTAATGGAGTACACCTCAGTATCACCATCGGTCCGAGGCACGTGCCTCTTGCCTGCGTTACCATAGCAAATTGGATAGGTGGTACATAGCCATTCCACCCACCACATTGCTTACTACGTCGTCTAGAACTAAGCGCCACTGAACGCTGAGGAAGTTTTGACCGTGTGACGTCATTCTGTAACAGATCCCTTCGTCGATACACGCAAGCTACCCCCTAGGAAAACTTGATGGCCAAGAAAAGGTCTTGTCTGAAAGAGAGGGGATGGTGATCAGAAATGATGTCTACAAGACCGCAAGGCAGAAAGTCACACGTGACGTCGGCTTGAAACTCAAATGGCTCCGAACTTAGGAGTACTCAGGTAGCCCACCCCGTCCGATGAGAAACTGAGATAGGTTTTCACTTATTGGGACGTAAAGGGTACCCAAAAGTCATCACTCATGTGAATTACATGGTCATTATGGTAGAGTAACGGACATAGAGTATCAGAGGCATATGTCACCGAATGTCAAGCAACGACGCGAGGGGATTGTGGAGTGTTCCACAGGCTCAGCTTGCGGAATGTCTTGAACACGACGAACAAGGTTGAAATGGAGTGGTGGACAAAGGAGAAGTGGAAAACTGCGGGTTCGGCGATCCGAAAGCCGGATTCCTGGAACCAGAAGCATTCCAAGGAAGAGGCAGTGAGAAACAAAGCATTATCTTTTTAGGTCCCACGTTCGCCTCTCACTTACAAATTTTCAACTTCCTCCGCTCGTTTCTTTCGTTCAGTTCTCCGGAACCGCCTCTACGGGTTCACCCATCGGCACTGGGACAACGACAACGGTGCTGGTCCACCCGCATCGCCTGGGTGGTTTTAGAATATCTCGTGATCGTGGAATATTTTGGTGTAGAGGGGGCTCGGGGGCATCTGGTGGGCCGTCAAACACAGGCACACCAAGTTCAAATCGAAGCATCGGAACAACTTGAACGGGAGACACAGAGTGGGTCACGTAGGTTTTCGGCGACATTTATATCTATAAGGCATCCGGGTTAGAAAGGCTGAACTATGGTACGGGTTTGACTTACCAAGACAAGATAGAGATAAAAACAGTAAGAGAAAGGAGCGCAGGAAATGAGAGATTGGTCGGTTCTGCCGTCACTATGAAGAATACAGCTAGGAAGGAGAGGAATGTGGAGAAGATACTGAACACAGATTGAAAGTAGATCTTATGATAGCTTTAGAGAAGGTGTAGGGAGTGGCTTCGCTCCCTACGCAGGTATTTATATGTTGAAGAGCGATGCGTGTTATATGAAAGTTTCTCTGGCGGGAAGGTTGATACTTATATATGACTCTTTTAGCTGCACAGGACTGCTTCATATTCAGGATAGGCTGTTGCGTGGAAGTTCATTTCCTTGTTCTGAGCCTGTATAGTACTTCTGAGCGCCAAACTAGAGCGCACTATTGAACTCATCCTAAGAATCACACGAAGAGCGTTGATGTTGTTCGGGCCGATCCTGCCGGGAATGGATTCCGCCCAAACACCACGAGGAACGGACTGACGCTTTAGTATTTATTTACACCATCGGTTGACCGCGTGATAGAGAAAGAATCTTCATGTACAGCTCTTGCCTATAACCCATGCCTGATTACTTGCATGGTCCGTTGAGGAGGTTGCTCTGGTGCAACGTGTGTGTTGATCGGTTGCTTTGATGATCGGCAGTCAGGACGTAAGAGCTCCCGCCTCATTGAGGTGGAGTGGAATATACTAGCTTGATGTAATGGAATGTTATTGCAACACCTTGTAGATCAGGCGCTAGATGGATAATCAATAGCAGCCTGGGGGTTAAACGCTTGGTTCAGGCAATTTTGAGGGTATCATGTGGGTGTAAGGCCTCCAAGAATATAGGTAAAATGAGCGACGGAGTTCCAGGTTGCTTCCAGAAGTCCAAAGAGGTTCTAGACAGGGAGCGCCTGCGCGAGCCGGGGGATTTACGGACGATCTAATGTGGCGGAATCATCTCCCAACCAGCCGTCACAGGTGGATTTGTTCCAACAGATAAAGCGGTTCTGTTATTTGAGCTCTATGTTCAGGTAAATATTTCTGCTCTGGGCCCGGATGGGAGATCGATGGTGCTCCAGCGAAGAAGTGAAAGAGAGTATGTAATATAAACACGACTATGACCCACAAGAAGTGATAAATACTTCTCGCTTAGACTAGAAGCTAAGTGCACGCCGAAAAGGTGGTTTTGATTTCGGGCGGTCAAGGCTAGGGGTTTACGGCATAAGGACGGTATAACCGATACGGTCACTTGCAACTCAGGATCTAGCCATAAATAGGTTAAAGTGTAGAGAAATACTTGAAGTATACGCCAGAGCCATTCGGTGATATACTTGGGATAGCGGAGAGGCCAGCCAGCAGAGCTCGTCGGGTGCCTCTCCTCAATGCAATCGGGAATGAGGGCTGTTGACGAAAATAACCGCTTATAATGAGCGGTGTCTTCACTGGCTGAGAAATCTCTTCTAGATTCCAGGATTTGGCGTATTCCTGGTCAGTTGAGCTAGGAACATAATTCGCAACCGCCCACGATTTGATCACAAAGTAATTATAAGGGCGGAAGGAAGTTAAGCGCAGCGCTTCAGACCAAGATTCATCTGGAGCATTTTAAGAGCTTGGACTGTTGTACGTCGATCTTCCATTGTTTGTCAATCGCGCAGAGAGCGCTATGATGGGGTGTGCGCGGATCTAATCCCGATAGATAAACACGGGCTCCACCGCCACACGTGTTGGCAAAATCCCTAAAGTCGTCAGCAGAGCAGGTATGAGCACGCATTCTTGATTCGTGAACTACCCTCGCGTCAAGAGAAGCCTGCAGCCCCAGATTCCATTTGGGCGTTTCCGCGATTGGGAATCTGCCCCTAGTGTTCCACTTCGGCTTGATCATCCCGCGGCGGTGCTCAGTGGCGACCAGTGGCAGTTAGTAAATAGCCGATACACGTGTTTATATTTCGTTGGAGAACATTCCCTAGGGACCACACGAACAATCGGAACGAACGGCGTGCACATTTCTCCGATCGTCGACTTTGAACACCCGATCTCCAGCAGTCTTTTGACCTTCTCATCGACGACTTCCAAAGTGACTTTAAATTTTAACAAAGGCCGTCGTAACAGCAGAGCTACTTCCTCTGGCAACGGTTCCGTCCCATGGGTGATCTCTTGTTCACCCTCCCTTGACAGTGTTTCCCAGCTCAGCCCGACATCTGCACTAACGCCTGGGTTACTTTTCGAAGCAGCGGAAGGCAAACGAAAGACCCGAATGCACTGCCCTAGAATTCCGGAATGAAAAACTACTGCCCGTGTTGTGAGGACCACCACATGCTATCAGGGACCGCTCTTCTCCCCGGAATACACACCAGGCTCCTCGATTCTCGTATCCGTGGGATCCCTGATACGGCAGTAACTGGCACAATGAAATATGACTTCGGATTGCTCCGAAGCGAAGACGGTGCACCACGGCTGAGTGGCTCCCACCTGCTGTATCGGGCAGAGCCTTCTAAGCACAAAGGGAGGCCCCGATTTCATCACGATGAGAAAGGGGCTTTAAAGCCCGATTCCCCACGTATCGCGATACTGGCCAGTTAGCCATTCAAGATGTGGTGTTTAGCTTCGTCGTCGTCGAAGGAGTTACGGGACATCGGGTGGGGAATCGGGGTGCGCGATCTCAGCAAGAGCGGGCACGCAACATCATGCAAGGACACCAGAACGACCCATATAATAATGTTATTTACAGGAAATTTGAGTAAAACTCAGCAATAACGATCTGCTACTGTGGTACCACAACGCCATTGCCAGCAAAGGAATTCGAGCATGCATCGTATAAGTTTCAGAGTAGTCCCATCCCGAGAAGAATACGTCTTGTCATAGCGTCCAGAATGGTAACCATCTGAGAGGAAACTGAGGGGTTGGAATTTATTTTGACTGGGACTGGGACTGTGTAAACGGGAATGTTGCGGTATTTGGTGGACTGATCCATGGCGAAGTAAGACATCCTGACAATTTCTATCCACAGAAAGTTAGCTAGGTGGCTCCTTGCTATGTTTAGAGGCCCGACTTACAGTGGTTTTAGATATAGCTTGTAAAGAGGCGGGACAGATGCACGTTAATAGAGGGCAGGAGGCAGGCGAGTCGCTGTGGTGAGGACTTGGATGGAAGAAACAGAGTAGCAGCGGAGGATAGTGGGACAGATACGTAAAGGCGGAGGAGTCGGTACTTATAGAGATGTATTCCTGCCTTAGATGAGATGGAGAGTCTGACGCGGAATATATAGGCTTTCGAGACACCCTCCTTGGGGCCAAGGCGGGCTCACAGGGTTTGTGTACGAGAGACCGTGAACCCACCGGCACTGGCCTCGACCCGTACTTTAAGCTGTATGAGGAAAAGACTTTGGGCACGTACAAACGCGTCGTAGTAAACACTACGCCCTGTGAAATGAGGTGCCAGTGGACTTTGTGAACAGATTCGGATTTGTGGTGGAGGGGATGGCCGACACCGCCGGGAAACGTGGTCTCGCTGATCGGTTTGACGCTTTTCGACCGTGATTTCGCAGTGCCATGGAATTACTGCCTTATCTGCAACGTCGTCCCGCCGACAGACTGAGGGTACCATCATGGCACGTACTCTAGATTCGCGACCAACAGAGGTCCCTGGGAGCAAAATAGGGACTACACAAAGATTCCATCCGCAGGTGCACACCATTGGAACCGACGGTAGCAATTCTCAATACGCTAGCGGTATATCCTAGGAATATCTCGGCGCAGCACGGAGAAAGAGACTTCCCTGTCGATTAACGGGTGGTTAACTTGTTCACGATCGCAGAAGAAGTGGCTGTTAAGACACATGATGCGCATTCTACAGCACAGATATGCATGAGTTCCGATATATCGTCATGTCACTCAGATATTTCCGGGTGCAGGGAGAACGTAGGAATACCAGCTTTTTGAATGTATGGCGCGCCGGCAAAGGTTGGCCGTCCTGGGAGGACCGTCGGATGTTATCAGGGACCTCTGTGCTCCTCGGACTAACACACCGGGTTCCTTGCGTATCGTCGATTCTCGAATATATGGGAGTCCTAGTGGGGTAGAAACCGACACAATGAAATGTGGCTTCGGTTAGCTCCGACGGGCAGACGGTGCACTGTCAAGTTGCTGCATCGGGGCTGAAATCTTCCAGACAAAGGGAAGCCCGATCTCATCACGACCACAAAGGCACATTGGTGCACGATTCACCACGTATCGCGATAAGGGCCAGTTAAACATACAAGATGCAGCGCGTTAGCGTCGTCGTCGTCAAAGGGGTACGAGGCATCGGGTGAGGAATCGGGGTGGTTCAATCTCAACAGGCGAGGACAGGTAGTGTATGCAAAGACACGAGAACGACACACATAATAATTCTATGAATAGCACAATGAAAAACAAAACAGCAATCAAAACTTGCTACCGTGATACGACAACGCCATTGCAGGCAGGGGGATTTATGAATAGTTCTCAGAGTACTCCCATCCCGACAAGAATCCCTCTAGTCATAGCATCCAAAAGAGTGACCATTTGAGAGGAGATTGAGGTGTTGGAATTTATTTTGACTGTGACTGGGACCGTGCAGACGGGAAAGTTGCGGTATCTGGTGGACGGACCCATGGTGAGGTGAGACATTTTGATGGCTTATATCGACGAACAGTCAGCGAGATCGCTTCTTGCTATATATATATGTATGACTTACAGCAGCTTTAGGTATCGCTTGTAAAGTGGCGAGATTGATGCGCGTTAATAAAGGTCAGGGAGACAGATGAGCCACTGTGGTCAAGGCTGGGATCCAAGAGACGAAGTGGTAGCAGAGCAGAGTGGAGAGATATAAGAATTTATTCCTGTCCAAGCCGAGGTGGAGAGTCTGAGCCAGAATATATAGGCTTTCGGGACACCCTCTTTGGGGCCAAGCCCAGCTCCAGGCTTTGTGTACGATAGAGACCATGGACCCACCAGGGCTGGCCTCGACCCGTACTTGGGACCGTATGGGGGGAAAGGCTTGTGGTGCATACAAATACGTCGCAGCAAACACTGCGCCCTGTGAAATGAGGTAACAGTTGGACTTTGTGAACGGATTCGGATTTCCGCTGGAGGGGAAGGCCGAGACTGCCGGGGAACGTGGTCGCGCCGACTGGCCTGATAGCCTTAGCTTATCTCCTCTGGCGTATGTAGCTATTCCGATTCCACCAAAAATCTGACATCCTGCAGGTTGAAGACACGCCAGGAAAGGCGAGCCAGTCCCACGGTTTGGATTATGCCAGATCATCTCATTTCCCACGCCGCTGCCATTCGACCCGCTGACCCTTGTACTGACGAATCTGCCTACCTACTAATTACTCGCTATTGTAATGGACTATGTAATATCAATAGAAAACCCTGTGTGATAAGTTAAGTGATACTACGGGGATCGTCAAACGGTCATCCGAGTGGCCGGAGACGGTCAACTGGATGTTCACCAGCCATTAATAGGTCACCTCCGTGTATCTGCTACGCTAAGCAAACGAACTGAAACATTCTATCAAAATAAAACCTCATGGAGCAAATTGGGGCTCGTGGCCTTAAAGCGCTACGCTATGGGACACGCCGAGGGGCCCAGCCATCGATTCCATCCCAGTTGGGGCGTTGGATACCTGTTGCAGCTCACTGACCTCTCAACGCATGCGCCTAATTAGCCATCAACTATTCGTAGGTACCAAGCGTACCTATCTTATGGCAGTGAATAGCCCTGAGTGATACTTAAGTGATGGCATGAATCCCCTTGTAAGTCCTCGGATCGTCTGATGGTACGTGACGTTGCACCGACGTTCGACTGGCGGTTAAGTCGTTTCTCTCAACGTAAGCAGGGCAGAAGTATTGTATTCGTTATTTTAAAATACTAAGGTTTTCATTGTGCGCAGTCTCAAGGCATCGATCTTGACAAGTACGGAAGTGGTGCGACATGTAGCCTGTCACTCCGAATCCGAGGAGAGCTGACTTCCAAATAGGCGTTCAAGTTGCTCATTCTACATTGTTTAGAGGTTGTCAGTTAAGGCAACGATTTGGATAGACAATGACGCGCTAGACGACTTACCGGATGGTTCACAACAAGCTCTGGGAGCAGCGCGTCAAGTTTCGCGAGCTCTAACTCGTCCATGTTCCTCTTACAAAAGAATGAAAGGGTAAGCTTCTTGAGTTTTGCTACGTGTTGCCCAGATTCAGAGGCCCTTAGCCGAGCTTGGACAACTTTGACCGCGTGATGGCGACCACGATAGCGAGAAATGGAGAGAGATTCGAGGTTCGGGAAAAGCCACCCGTTGTTGGTCCCTCCAATTGCAGTTGAAATAGTGCTGTTTAGGGCGGGGATGGTGAGATGTGAAGTATTGGGGCAGAATGAGCTGACGATGGGAAGTGATCCAAGAGCAAACGCGAAATTCGTTTCGGATATTTCAACGGTTGTCACAGCCGAGCGTTGCTCGGAGGGTAGTCTCTCCAGTATATGCATGAATGCCACCAAGGGGTTCAGTTTGTCGTATGCTTGGGAATACAGCATGATGTCTAATCCTCCCATCGTGAAGCGGTTGATGCAGGGTCCAGCAGACAACTTCAACAGGCTTCCAGTTTCATCACCATTAGCGGTCCGCGGGGCAAACTTGCAGATGCTTCGAAGGGTTTCCAGTCGCAGATTCTCGTCTTGTGCATCGAAATACACTGCACACCTTGTTGGTAACGCGACTATCGAATCAAGGGCTTCAAGGGGCGAGTTTTGGATAGTTGTATCAAATTTCAGAGTTTCGAGTGCCTCGAGTCTGACAACTGGGAGTGTTCGCCGGTGACTGGGGGGCCAGCGCTGTATAATTCCCCTAAGGTCCAGGATGCGAAGCCCTGGGGAGGCCTGAAGCACGGTGAATATTCCTTCCATAGGTAGACCCTGCGTCCAACCGCCAGTGTCTATGCGGAACAACTCCAGGCTATTCCACAGTGGCTCCTTCCAGGTAAGGCGGGAGCAGTATAGATCGACGTCTCGGAGGTTTGGTGCCCATAAGGCCGGATGTAACGGGAGAGTGATAGAATGGTCGTTGTCAACTCCTCCACATAGGTAGAGAGACCGAAGGCGTGGTGCTGCTGGGGCACTTGCTATGAGGTACTCGAAGTCTCGGTCTAGGATGGCGAGTTTTCGGACACGCGGCATGTGGTGGACGACCTCTTTGACTAGCATCGTCTGGTGATCTGTTGATACGTGAATCGACCCGGATTCTACGTCAATCATTGCTGCTTTGGACTTCTGTAAAGCCATCCGCCATATGAGCTCTGGGTCAGAGGAGCTTATGATACTCCAGCACTCTGGGTAGTCGTCGATCAGCGCCGACCACAAGGCAGCCACGAGGCGTAGAGAGCGGAGCCTGTCGTAGTAGCCATCGGCCTGTTCTTGAAGCGTAGCGAGTGAGACGATCTCGTGGAGGACTTCGATCGGTAGATTGTTGATCGTAGCCGGTGGTGTTTGTGGCTGTCCGACGGCGACGTTTGTCGCCAGAGGCACCGACATCATTTGACTTCGTCGGATCCCTCACAAGCTGTAGTTTGGGACTTTCGGTCATCAGCACGGTGCTGCACACGGTGATCCATCACTAATAAACTGACATGAAAGCAAGCTTGAGGTAGTGGATCCAAACCAGCTTGAGAGTTCGACCGTTCAGGATCAACGATAAAGTGTAGTTCGGGAATTATTGGTCATCATCCAAGTGTGCCATGCACTTATATACGGGTTTTCTGAAAATACCTTGTTTATGCGCCTTGATGGGTTGGCGTGTATTCGATGACTACGATTGCTAAACCGCTTTCGCCCCAGGAACACTAATGACAAGACTAACGTCATTCCAGCACGACTCTTCCGAGCTGTTTATAGGCTGTTTATGTGCTCACATTAAGTCAGGCCGAAGATAGCAGTACCAAGTCAGCTTGAGAGTTGGCGTATGCATAAGAGGGTGTTTCCACGGACCGTCCATGCCGTCTCAACCCCGTAAGCTGACGTAATACGCGGTACACGAAGCGCTCTCAAACGTAAATCGGTAGGTCATGTATCCAAACCTCCCGATCACACGCTCGTTCGCACTGGCATGTCATGTAGAATTGGTGCATTCGATTGCATCAGAGACTACCATGGCTGTTTCTCGGGGCTGCGTAGCAAACCTGGAGTGGGTGGATCGCGCGTTGTCAATATGCGATCCAAGCTTTGTATATGTGTACGAGTATTTGTCCCTTTGTACTATAAGTAGCCAGACTGACAAGTAGTGGAATCTTTAACGA
>KN823074.1:121638-141944 GCA_000827465.1 Tulasnella calospora MUT 4182
AGCGAGAAACCTTCCCCCTACGTGCCCTTGGGACTACGCAACCGAGAGTCTTCACAGACGTTCCCGAGAGGGCGGTTAGCGGCCAGACCACGTATTTGCGGAAGGCGGTACGCCGAACAAAGGGAATCACAAATCCCCATTAGGACACAATTGTTCCGCCTTGGAGAGTTCAACCGAACACGGAATCCAAGCCGGCCTTTGTTGCCCAAAAGGGAAATTATCGCTCTACCATACCATCGGCTCTGCCAACGGCAACCATATCATAGTCACCGACTACCGCTTATAAAGCGACATTGAACCACGAAGTTCAACCAACAACCCTCACATATCATGTCCGACCTAACTACCACCGTCCAAACCATTATGCTCACTCCCGAGAACCACACACTATGGAAGGACGAGATAGAAGCTCTCATCGTCATGGCCGATGCACACGGAATCATCGAAGGCACTGAAACACAACCGACTGGAGCCGACGCACTTCGCGATTTCAAGAAACGACAATCCAAGGCTGCCGGGATCATCCTAAAGACCCTTGACGCGAGTCACAGATCGCTCATCAAAGGAATCACACTCACCGACGCAAAAACCATATGGGAGAAGCTCAACAACGAGTACGAGACAAAAGACGCCAGCACCAGATTCTATGCCACGCAAACGGTCATGACCATCACCTTCAAAGACGACGACCACCGCGACGAATCATATGCCTCATTTGGCAGCCGCGTCGTAGATGCTGCAAACAGATGGAAATTACTCCTCGGAAAAGCACCATCCGTCACACAACTCTCAGTCACATCAGCCTGCCGCATTGACGCTAACCATGGGGTTGTATCCACCCACGTCGGAGGAGACCTAATCAATGGCGACAACACCCAAGCAGCACTCATCGACGAAATCGCAGTCAGTGTCATAGTCCTCCAACTCGGCCTCCACGAAGACGCGAAACTTGTCCGCCAGACCATTATCCAAGGTCCCCGAACCATCCAAGCGACCATCCAAGCCCTGAAGGGAGCAGACCAACTGGCCAAATCCGATGCCATCGGTTCAGCATCAACCAGCGCAATGATCGCAAGGAATGGGAGGAACCAACCTCAGCGTCAGAGACGAGAAATCACGCATAAAGTCACGAAGGATCTCCCGAAGTACTGCGACAAACATGGGGCCAACAAGTCTCATACGACTGACCAGTGCCGCCTCCTAAACCCCAAAGCAAAAGATGGGGCAAAGGTAGCCACTGAAGGAAATGCGGGAGCCATCCAGGGCGAGACTGAGGAAAAAGTCTTAATGGCGAGTCCACCCACGTTGCGAGCACCAAATTCCCTAGCTGATATAATGTGGAATGCGGACTCAGGCGCTACAAGCCATATGACTCCCCACAAATCATGGATGCGAAACATGGAACCTTGCAAAGTGCCCATCAGACTGGCAAACGAAGCTGTAGTCTATGCAACTGGTCGAGGAAGTGTCGTTTTCTCCCCCTCATCTGGTCCCTCTATTGTATTCTCCAAAGTGCTTTATGTCCCAAAATTGCAGAACAACCTCTTCTCCATAACGTCTGCGGTCCTCGAGTCTAAATTGCGAGTCGTAATCGAAGGGAAGTCCTTAGTGTTCTCCAAAGATGGAAAACCCCTCTTTACGGGATCCATAATCGGAAAGACTGCAATGCTAAATGGCACAACACTCGACGCCGAGGACCAGGCCTTTGTAGCGAATATAAGCAAAGACCGACTCCATGAGAGGCTGGGACATCTGGGACGAGACCGACTAGAAAGCATGCTGAGACACGACCTAGCGAAAGGTATCAGCGTTGAAGGGGGGACAGAAATCCGCGACACATGCGAACATTGCATCGCAGGAAAGCAACACCGTGATCCTTTCCCAAAGCAAAGCGAGAACAGAGCTAGCGATATCCTAGTCCGAATCCACACAGATGTCCATGGACCACTACCACGCACCATCTCAGGCTTCAAATACTGGATACTATTTGTCGACAACGCAAGCAGAATGCTAAGCGCAGTCCCAATGACCAAAAAGAGTGACGCTTCAGAGGCGATCGAGCAATACATCAGAACGTCAGAAACCCAAACGGGAAAGAAGGTCAAAATCGTCCGAGATGACAAAGGGGGAGAGTACATGAGCACAGCACTAGCCAAGTACCTAAACGAGAAGGGCATCGAACGTGAAAGGACAGTCAGGGCGACACCATCCCAGAATGGAGTAGCAGAACGAATGAACAGGACACTCGCCGAAGGGATAGTAGCCATGCTTAACCAAGCAAACCTCCCTCAGAGTTTCTGGGCGACAGCATTGACATACCTTGTCGAAATCCAAAACGCCACACCCAAATCATCTCTCTCCAATACCACCTCATACACATTTTGGCATGGGAAGAAACCAGACCTCACAATGTTCAGAACGTTTGGATGCAGAATCTTTGTGAACGTCTTGCGCAAGGATCGGAAAAATCTCGAGTCGCATACCAAAAAAGGAATCTTCATAGGTTTCGTTAAAGGAGTCAAAGGCTGGCGTTTCTACGACCCAATATCCAAGAAATGCGGTATCACACGTGACGCTATCTTTGACGAAACAACATTCCCAGGTCTAACTACCAAAACGACCGATATACCAACCACGAAACTGGAAATAGACACCTTTTTTGACGAAGATACATCCGCACCACCTGCACCTCCTACGCAACCTGCTCCTCCTCAATCTGGTCATCCAGCATCCCCAACTCCCACTGGTCCTACCACTCCTCCAGCACCTCCAGCTCCTCCATCACCACCTACCAAACCGAAACCGCCTCCGTCACCTCCAAAGCGAAATAATCCACCATCTGGCATCCCGTTCCCACAAAAATCGCCGGTAACTCCAACAAGCAAAGAGGGAACTGGACAGGAGACGCCGCGACAGAGAAAATCATACCTGGAAGCGCTGGAAAAAGGAATCTCATCCGGACCCGCATCGTCATCAAGACCAATTCGCAAAGCTGTAGAAAAGGTCACAGACTATTACGACGGAGTAGGATCCAGGCGAACTACTCAACCAGCAACCCGCAGAACGCTCCAAGTCGTAGATCGAGGGGGTACACAAGAACCTCAACCAGAGATCCAAAACCGACCACCACCTGGAGCATTCCCTGACGAGGACGATGAAATCGAATACGAGAGCGAAGATGAGACCCTACCTGCCCCTCAACTAAATGTCCAACAACCATCAGACAACGAAGCTGATGAAGAGGGCATTGATGAAGCGCTCAAAGCCACACCAATCGTTGAGAGCATAGCATACATCTACGGAGAAAGTGACGATCACCTTTCCTGGATGAACGCCCACAGAATAGGGATGGACAGGGTCATCGAGCGTGCAAACAGCGCAGCAGTCAGACCGGAAGATTCGCCCCGGGGATGGGAAGACGCAATGTCAAGACCAGACGCGGAAAAATGGATCGAAGCGGCCATCGCAGAAGTAGACGCGCTCAGGAAAAATGGAACTTGGGACCTCGTCGAACTACCTCCAGGCCGGAAAGCAATCGGGTCAAGATGGGTATTCCTAATCAAGCGAAAGGCAGATGGAACCATCGACCGATACAAAGGCCGTCTCGTTGCAAAGGGATACGCCCAAGCACCAGGAGTCGACTTCGACCAAGTATTCGCACCAACCGCCAGACTAGCCGCTCTCCGCGCCATACTCGCTCAGGCGACACTTGCAGGGGAATATATCGAATCTATCGATATCTCAAATGCATACCTAAATGGTGAACTGGAAAAGGAGTACGAGGTCTACATGAAACAACCTGAAGGATTCGTTGAGCACGGTCCAAATGGCGAAACATGGGTGTGCCGCCTCAAGAAAGGTCTATACGGTCTAAAGCAAGCGGGACGACTCTGGTACCAAAAGCTGGGAGAAACCCTTGAAGGAATAGGCTTCAAACAGATCGATGCTGACCCCAGTGTATACGTATGGCTCCGAGACGACGTCCGCGTCATCTTACCAGTATTCGTCGACGATGTCACAATCACATCCAAGTCAAAGGAGCGAAAACAATGGGTCAAGGACGAACTAGCGAAACACTTCAAGGTTCGAGACTTGGGACCAACGAGCTACCTCCTCGGGATAAAAGTCGACTATGACCAAGAAAAGAGAATCATGGAACTATCTCAAAAACAATACATAGTTGATATGCTTCACCGCTTCAATATGTCCGAATGCGCAGGAGTAACGACCCCCATGGAACCTGGAGTGAAACTCACAAAGGACTTAGCTCCCAAGACCGACGAGGAAAAAGCTTTAATGAGGAAGACACCATACATAAATGCAGTCGGTGCACTCATGTACCTTGCAGTCGCCACCCGACCTGACATCGCATACTCAGTCGCCAAACTTGCACAATTCAATAGCGATCCTGGCCCAGATCATTGGAAGGCAGTAAAACATCTGTTCCGATACCTCAAACAGACGATGGACTTAAAGTTAACATACAAGTCCACCGAAGGGGGTGCTGAACCATCCAGTGAAGTGTTCCGAGCCTACAGCGATGCGGATCACGCCGGATGCCTTGACACTCGAAAATCTACCACCGGATACGTGATAAAGATGGGCACAGGTGCAGTCAGTTGGTCCAGCAGGAAACAAACGTCCGTCTCAACATCATCCACCGAAGCTGAATACGTCGCCGCGTTCACTGCTGGAGTCGAAATAGTATGGATGCGTGGACTATTGACGGAATTAGGATTCAAACTCGTTGAACCTTCCCCATTGATCATGGACAACCAATCAGCAATCGCTGTCGCCAAGAATCCAGAACACCATAGTCGTATGAAACACGTCGACGTCAAATACCATTGGATACGACAAGAAGTTCGTCGGAAAAATATCAGTGTTCATTATATACCAACTACGCAAATGACCGCCGACATTCTCACCAAACCACTTTCTCGTCAATGGGTAGAAGAACACAGGTTAGGCATGGGGCTCATGTAATCGTTTTCTTTCCTTTCTCTTTCTTTCTCTCTCTCTCTCAACTCATAACGAAATCTCGATCGAGGGGGTGTGTCAATATGCGATCCAAGCTTTGTATATGTGTACGAGTATTTGTCCCTTTGTACTATAAGTAGCCAGACTGACAAGTAGTGGAATCTTTAACGATCTCCATTACTTGTCAGGTATAGTTCTCATTAGTGTTAGTCAACATTCATATATTAACGATCTCCATTACTTGTCAGATTCCGCTCTTAATAGCGTGGCTTCCGAAAAGCAAAACGATTTCGAATCTGCAATTAATTGCTCGGACCTCAGATTACTGGATTGGATCGGAAGGTCTTCGATATGAGTGGTGACGGTGTTTCGGTCCGAGGTGTGGTTTTCTTGACAAATGTGGCGCGTTCCCACAGCCTCTGTTTGCCAGTTTGCCTACGAAAAACTTCCGTATGGACAACCTCGCACATGTACACGGCGTTCCCAAGCAAGCAATCCAGCACCAAAACGCAAAGATCGCCGCGTAAATCCACTTTTATGCACGTGGTGCAACTAGTTCCTCGGGAGGGTTCACCGTCCTCTGGACCCCCAAGATGGCGACTACGGATGGGCTAGTGCTGTCCCCGACCACACCGTTCAACCCTGGTCCCAGGGCAGTGGAATGGCCCGGTGCATCCCTTCTAGAATATGAGGGACCAAGGTGGGAAGCCGGTGGGGGGGCTGTCTGGGGGCTTGGGTTACCGAAGGACACCGAAAGAAGGTAAGAATCCCAATTTGGAAGGTATTGCATACACGGGCACCAGTTGGCGCAACCAGGTGATCCTTTTTCTCTTTCTCCTTCGACATTCCATCCTAATCTCGACTACGATCTCCTCCCTCCCCCTCCGTCCTCAATGGCCTCCTCGTCCTCTCCAACGCCCCCTTCAACGTCAACGCTAATTGCACTCGCTTCCCCATCATTCATTGCTGTCTTTCTGCTGCCTCATACAACGGCGCTTGTCCTCAAACTCTCTCTCTCGTTCCTAAACCCACCTCGGTCGATTTTCCACCGACCTTACTACGACAGGGTGACTTTCGTGTTGCCCGCTCTCAGTTCATTCCTATATGGCGTTGGAGGAGTTTTCTCGCTGCTGAGCATTACGAGATATACTCAAGACGGAGGCGTGTCCTCGCTGGGCAGAGGATTTGTGGTTGTCCATGGAGTGACGCAAATGATAGGCAGATTCGGAGGTGAGGTCCAGTGATCATGACCTTCATATCCGAGTATGGAAGGCTGACCGTCTATCTGGAACGCCTCAGTCATCGTCTGTCTACTGGTTCTGCTCTCTACCTTTGGCCCAAGGTCCAGCAGACGAGCCAGCCGTGCCCATCTCGCCCCGTTCACCGCGATGATCGTTGTCTTCCTCTTCGCTCTTGCCCTCACCTGTACGTCTGACATGGAGGGGCTTCTAGGTGGACACTGACTGCGGTTCTCCTTTCTCGTCGTCTCTAGCAATGGTACTCTCCATCTACCTCTCGTTCTCGTCCAACCTGTCTGCCACCACTATCCTTCGCATGCTTTCGATCGTCCAACCTTCACTATACCTCGCCACTCTTTTCCTCACTCTAGCAACTTTTACACTTCTCTCTCTGCTCTTCCGTTCAGCTGAAGCCATCTCCCACCCAGACGGGAATCGGGGCAGCGTTGCGGAACACTTTCTCGCCTCCAACGCGGCTAAATACGGCGTCAGACCGACCTCGACCTCGACTGTCCATCCTCGCTTTCTTCGCCATCTCAACTACTCTTCAACTATCTCCAAGCTCGTTCCTCGAATCCTCACCGTCACTCTCGCTGGCCTGGTCGCCGCTGGTCTGCAACTAGCCGATCGACTTCTAGACCGGGAACTTCTCGACACGACACACATCGCAATATCGATTGGCAGAGGCATCTGCGAAGTCGTTTGGATCGTTGGAGTAACCCATCTATTCTACGGTACGCTTGAACAATGCAGGCTCTGTCAACCGAGGTGGTTGGAGCCGCTCGACGGCCATGCGCTGATTTACACTCTTCTTCCCTCGTCCACAAACACTCAGGCCTGTGCAAGCCTCGTCCCAAAATTCAACGTACCCATACCGAAGCAGACGATGACCCAGCCGCCACCAACCCTCGCCTCCGTCCATCGTCATCGGGGAACCACCTCTTGCAAGCTCGTAATTACCCGGCATCCTCTTCGTCTCCAGGCTCAGCCTCGACCACCCTCCCTCACACCCCAGCCACGCCCGCATTCACGGCCGCCCCCAAGGCTACCCTCTGCGACGAAATCTCTCCTAGTAGCGGGGGTCAGGAACACCATCGTCGTAGTCCTGTGGCAAATACGGGCGGTTATGTCCCAACGTATCTCGAGACGGGCTCAAATCCCGGATTTGACGGTGCTACAGTCGGAGGACCTGGAACAAAGCTTTCCGCTACGGTTAGCGAAGAGTTCCTCGCCCTTCGTACGGACGATCCGTTCTCCAGCCCACCTCCTGGGACTGTGGTTCTGCCAAAGGTTCCGTCGGGTACTAGTGTGAGGAAGAGGAAGGGAGCCGCCGTGGTGCCGAAGGCAACCTCTGAGACAACCGCACCGGCGGCGAGTGCAACCCCGAAATCGAGAGCCCGTCCAAAGACGAGCAGCAGCGACGACGTTCTTGCGGATGAGTGGAAAGATAGCGACGAAGGTG
Source organism: Tulasnella calospora MUT 4182 (assembly GCA_000827465.1). NCBI lineage: Eukaryota > Fungi > Basidiomycota > Agaricomycetes > Cantharellales > Tulasnellaceae > Tulasnella > Tulasnella calospora. Next base: position 129,319 of record KN823074.1, read on the forward strand.
CCTTGCAAGCGTCGAATTCCGGTTGTGGTCCAAGTTCAAAGAAAGCTAGGACCATGGCGGCCGGGGAGGATGTGTACAGTGCCCACGGCGGCGGCATCCACGCGAAGCTGTCCAAGCGTTCTTCTCAGAAACCGACGTTCTCGCGTCGACCATCTAATAAACGGCGCCGGTCCGGAGGGGTTGGCAAGTCCAAGAAGGAAACTCCTGCTGTTGAGGCGACGAGCGGCGTCGCTTCGCCGTTCGCCGACGTACCGTCCGTAGTGCCTGGAACGATTCGACCTCGCCCACCTCGCAGCCCGGTCCCACGTCCGTCTCGCCCTGTCGAAGAAACCAACTCCCTTGGGCTGATCATGCACGACCATCGTTCCATGTCTGGCCCATTGGTGCCAGGTCAAGATTCCCGTCAGTTCACCTCCACGGCGTGCAACGCTACCCCGGCCGCCAACGAGGACGGAATACTCTTGAAATCCGTTCTGACGAGTGCTCTGGCCTTGAAACACCATCAGCAGATCCAATATCTCGACCCTGCTGCCGCCGCCCTGCCGCGTGAAGCTGGTTTGAGAGCCGATTACGGTGTTGACGGAGTCGGAGCCAGCGAGGAGAAAGACCGTCGCAGCGGATCGACGACGCCCACCCCGCAATCTCGAGGAGACTCTGGACAGACCCCGAGAGGAGGAAGCCCCACCCCTGAGTCGAATGGTCCGCCTTTGCTGCAGCAGGAGAGACGGAAAGAGTTCAAGTTTACGACGGTCGTCGATTCCTCAGTCTCGACTGGTCCTGGATCGCCTGTACCCTTTCCTGATCCGACGATCTACGAGCGCCCTGCTTTCGACGAACCAGCAAGGCTGAATGTCCCAACTGTAGCTCTGTTGGAAAGCTTCCCGCATACACCCTCGTTGGCCGATGCGAGCCTATCGATCGGTTCGCTCCCATCCGCTTCAGACCTTGCAAACCAGAGCACGCCTTCGCCATATGAGCATCAAAATCCGTTCATGCTTACGAATGACCCTCCGTCGTCGTTCGAAGCTTCGGCTCCCATCGACATCCCCGCGACGAGAACGGCGGCAAGGAACCACCACAGGAGAAGAGCGCCTAGCACGTCAATCTTGGAAGCTGCGAGAGCGATGCCGATCGTATCGTCCTTGGGTGGCGCTCCTCCTGCTGCTGCTGGTCCTCGGAAGCTGCACAAGCCCAATTCGAGCTCGTACGACGCTGCGAGGGCTGGAGCTCATGCAATTATGACCGGAGCGGAAGTTAGACCTCATCACCAGCAGTCCGATGCGCCTCAGATCCACGATACTGGCAACGGAGTCACCAACAACTTGCGACTCTGGTCTAGAAGAGTCTCGGGCGAGCCTGCACCGACCAACACGGGTGCGGGAGGTGAACTTCAAGTTCCCCCGACGTCGATATCCCCTCCAGGCCTACCGCTGCTGAAGTCCAGATTCTCTGATCCGACTACTACCGGAACGGAGAGTAGCGGTGATGGGACGAGCTCGACGGGTGGAGCTGACGCTGGGTCCGAATCGTCCTTCAAGTGAACTGGGAGGTCCGCTATAGTTCCTCGCTCGGAAATCTTGGCGCTTTCTCATTCCTTTCGCCTCCCATTGTGCGTTGATTTTCTGTGCCACCGATCGGCACGTCCTCTGATTACTCTATCCATCGCTGCCCAGGCTCGCTCATTCCCACTCACCCTTGACACTGTTGTGCGTTGATTCTCCTTGCCACCTTGAGCGCGCGTTCTCTGATTACTTAACCCCATCGCTACCCAGGCTCGCTCATTCCTATCCACCCTTCGCTCTTTTCGTTGCTCCATTTTACACCCCTCCTAATCCCTTTCTTTTCCGCGTCTCTTGCTCGCTTCTTTCACATCCTTTTCATTCGCTTTCGCACATCCACGTCCTGCCTTTCACCTCCGTTTCCTGTACATTTTACCATATTTGGTCCACACCGATGTCGACCAATCCATCAAGCACAGCACAAACCAGTAACTTATCCCTTTCTTCAATCATCAGCACATGTACAATCAACAGCACGTCTTGGCTTCACACCTTTTGTATCGCTTTTACTCGTCTTTGTCGCCCTCTCGTTGGCAGCGCTCTTTCCCGTGTCCCCCATTTTCTCTGCAACGCATGTTCGCGCCCAGCTCCCTTTCCTGTCCTTAGTATTCAATAGACCCTTTGTCTTTTTGACGTTATTAATTGCCATTGCCCTGCCCTCGGTTCGGATGTTCCCTTCTGGGACATGCTCGGCATTTTCCGGAGATTCGCATTCGGACAAAAGGTTGTCCGTCAACAGCCAACACCAAACCCAACCTCGGCCACAAACCACATTACGTCTATCCGTAATCCCTCCTGAGCTCCACCAATGGAGTCCTTGGGAAAAATCTGACCGTACTCTTTCACCGGAAATCCGGATCTGGAAACTGGGCGCTAATTCTCGGAAATCCGGCACTCCACACTCGAACGACGAGTAAGTAAGGTTGCTAATGGGACAAAAGGTCGGTACTATTTGTGATTATCAGGCGCCAGACCAGATCCGTACGTAGGTCCCCCATTTTGAACTCCGCTTTTTCAAACAACCGGCGGCTTAGACCCAACCTTGCCCTCGACTTGCTTACCTGCGAGTTGGCTGGTCTGTACATCTGCAGAAACTTAACTAGTGCGAAATTTTAATATGATTTTGTCGCATTGTGGGCGTGCCTAGAGCGGACAGTCAGGTCTCGAACTGCGTTCCACTTTGTGGGATCTCACTTTCGACTGCCAACTTGAACCCTCCACAACACCAAATAGCGCGACTCTCCCGTCCTAACCCAACAAAGATGGACTTAGACGAGAGCGTCTCGCTCGCTCTCAATTCCTTCAACTCGCCATTAAGCCAAAAGCCCAGACCCCAAGACGACGGAACAGAGGCGCTATTTGCAACACCCGTATCCGCTCCCCCAGCGTTTCCAGCGTCGTCTCACATTCAGACAACAGTCAAAAAATCCGCGAGGGAGTCACCAGATCATGTGAAGGAGAGAACTCGCTTGTTGGAACTGCAGGCGGATTCAGTTTCTTCTATAGGATCCACAATATACGCAGAAATGCCCCCACCCACAATCTCCGCCCCACCAAACTCTGTCCTATGGATGAAGCTCATACAGTCGCGTTGGCTCCTCATCCAGGTCAAGGGATTCTCGATAGAGCTGTGGGATGTTGCCGATCACAGCGTCGGAAAGCCACTGATTGCATGTCCTGCCATCACCGGTGCGGTCGATGGAGCTGTGGTTGAACAAGGTGACGACCGCCACTCTATTAAAATACACGTCTCTACCAGGCAAGTCTCTCTCTCCTCACCTGCCTCCCAGTACCAACATACTTACAACGTTCGTTAGCTCCTACATCAGCTACACGTTTCTCTTAAGCTTGCACATCCACTGCGATTGCGATACTTTTGTCCCTCAGATCGTTTTCTGGGAAGGCATCTCCGGCTTTTCCGGTCTTCTGGATCAAAGACAATCTCTTTACGCATTTTCTCGCTCCGTCGGCCGTGCGGTAACAGGCTTCGTCAAAGACGTGAACCGAAACTGTGCTGTGCAATTGCGCTGGGGCATGGTTGAATTCAACAACATCTCCGACTTGTCTAGCGAGTCTAGCTTGGACTCAATCACCGATGATAGTGCCTTCCAGGTAATTGAGCCATCGTCTTTGCGCCGAACGGTCTCTGATAGTGCTGTGGTTGGTTCTGACAGCTCAACGAGGCACACGATATCCTTGTCCGAGAAGATGTTGTTGCCGTAGCCAGGACATACACCCTAGACCTATACTCAATGCCGAAGATCACATCGATACTCCAAGGCCAATCGAACCAACCAACTATATCGGAGATGGTTCCGTATCAATCGCTTGTTTATCCTGACATCGCATACCCCATCCATCAGCTTAGTATCCTTCGCGAATCAAATCCTCTCCTTACTACAACCCCGGATGCAATTGTTCTTGTATCGGCGAGCATCGATGGATGCTATGGTGTAGTGGCCACTCCGTCGCGAAGCGAGGATACGCCTCCGTCATCGTCACCTTTCGAAACACGATTTGTTGGCGAGTCATTGATGAATATGGGGGACCCGAGTCGGAATATGTTTCACGCTGTATGGGGCCCATCGGGACAACGGCTCGCCACACTCTCTAACACCTTCCTTTCGGTTTCCTTCACGGTCAAAGGACCGAAAAGGCACGGCCTGTATGGCACCACTCCTCGTAACAACATAGCGGTTTGGGTGATTCCTGGCCGATTGGCTGATATGCCTCTCCTTCTGGACTTTGACGAGAAGACTGGGGTATGCGCTGCAGCTATGGCCTCCGGTCGAATCTGGGTGATGGATGCGACGACATATCCCGATTACGGAGGCCCTGGATATCAGCTGCCCAAGGGGTTCGCATCCGAAACCGTGGGTTTCTTCAAGCGATTTTTACTCATCCCCTTCACCGAATCCTAATGCACTTTCCTCGTTTAGCCCGAGACAGCCAAGGATCTCCCCGACCCTAATCCAGAACCATTTCGCTGGCCGCTCACCATGCCACCTGCACCATTCGGTCCTAATCCGTCCTCCGATAAGCCTCATGAACCAGCCCCTGGATGGTCAGACGAAGTCGACAAGTACTTCCCATACAAAAATCAAGTCGAGTATTATGGGAGCATTCCGTGGTTCATCCAAGAAGTTGCCCACATTCCAATACGACGTGATTATCAGGGATCCGACGGCGTTTCCGCAGGGCAGGCACCCGGTCATGTGAACAAGAGGGTTGGGCCAAGACCGTCCTGTTCTCGACAGACGAGCTACGTCTTTTCAGTTGGAGTCATGGCTATTACGAAGTTATCGAGATCAAAGCGTTACCTGAAGCATGAGAGGAAGAACACAGGTTCTGGCTATTAGAGGTTTCGTCACCGGAAGAGTGGTACCTATATAAACTCGAAGCGGTGGAGAATGTGGAAGCGATAGTGAAGCATCTCCTCAAGCCTGGATCCTGCATGGAGCAATTGTGTGAACACAAACCATTTCGGCTGTGGCCCCTCGATCATGAGAGGCTCGATGAATTCTTCTGTTGGAGAGAACGATATTTGGAGAATTTTGGGCGACCTAAAGAGAAGTAGTTCGTTGGCCGTGTTTCTTCCTGTGCTCCCCATTTTCGTTGCAATGCATGTTCGCCGAGCTCGTTTTCTAGCTTTGGTATTCGATAGATCCTTTGTCTTGTTGACGTTAATAATTTCCATTGACGACATTTTTGGCCCTTCCTGGCCTCGGATGGTCCATCTCGTCGTTACCCGGAATATTTACAATCAGACCAAGGTTGTCCACTCAACTATTTGAAATCAACCTCGGCGGCAAACCAGTTTCTACCACGTCACGTCCACCTCTGAGCCGTGCTAGCCCATAATTTGGGTCTCTAGGAAAAGCCTAGCTGTATTCCTCCCTTGGAAAATCGGATCCGGAAACGAGGGCGACCTCCCACCCGCGGGCCTAGTCAGGCGGAACCAGAATCTACTCTCGCAAGACGGGGCTGCGCGACCTCGGATCGACTTTCCCCCCAGCTGCCTTTCTAAATTTATCGGTCGCGCCCGGGGGAACCCGCCAAGGTTATGCGACGGTCCCCGGGGGCCTCCCCTGCCTAAATCTGAATGGGCCAGAGTAGCGCGCCTTGTCAAGCGTGAGGCGTCAACTCCGCTCCAAACCGTGGGATTTCATTGGTTGTGGACTGCAAGCTTCAACCACAAACCACCTCGCAGTTCATCCGTCCGTTCTTCGACTAGGGATGAACTCGATTGACAGTCTCCCTTTCCTACCTGGCCCTTTCGATTCATACTCACGGCAAAAACTCGATCCTCGAGGAGACGAAATAGAGATTTCGTTACCTACACCCGCGTCAGGTCACTTAGTCAGCGGATCATCGACAGAGGTATTCGCGGAGTTCGTGCCACTATTATTTTATCGCTTACAAAGCTCTCGTAGGCCGCGAAGTCTAACTTGTTGGTACAAAACGCCATGGGCCCTCCCTCCCCTGGCAAACCCGAATTCCCTTTGAGATTTCATGCGGCGGCTCAAAGCAAGACAAACGTTAAGAAATCCACGAGAGAGTCACCAGAGTATGCGAAGGAGAAAATGCGTTTGTTAGAATCGCAAGCGAGCGCAGTTGCCTCTGTTGGATCTACGCCATTCGCAGAAATGCCCCCACCCAGCATCTCGGCCCCACCAAACTCCGTCCTATGGATGAAGCTCATACATTCCCGCTGGCTCCTCGTCCAGATGAAGGGATTCTCGATCCAACTTTGGGATGTTGTAGATCACAGTGTCGGAAACATGCTGATTGCGTGTCCCGCCATCAGGGGTGCGGTTGATGGGGCTGTAGTTGAACAAGATGACAACCGCCACTCTGTTAAAATACATATTTCTACCAGGCAGGTTTCTCTCTACTAATCTGCATCTGGGAGATTCTAAACAGACTCACCCCGTTTGATAGCTCCTACATCACGTACACGTTTCTCCTAAGCTTGCACATCCACTGCGATTGCGTTACATTTTCCCCCAAGATCGTTTCCTGGGAAGCTTTTTCCGGGTTTTCCGGTATTTTGGATCAAAGTGGATCGATTTACGTATTTTCTCGCTCCATCGGCCGTGCGGTAACGGGCTTCGTCAAAGACGTGAAACGAAACTATGCTGTGGAACTGCGCTGGGGCACCTATGAATGGAACGATATCTCCGACTCGTCTAGCGAGTCCAGCCTGGACACAATCACTGATGATGACGCGTTCCAGGTAATTGAACCATTGTCTTTGCGCCGAACGGTCTCTAATAGTGCTCTGGTTCTAATAGCTCAATGAGGCACACGATATCCTTGTTCGAGAAGATGTTGTTGCCGTAGCCAGGACATACACCCTAGACCTATACTCAATGCCGAAGATCACATCGATACTTCAAGGCCAATCGAACAAATCAACTATATCGGAGATGGTTCCGTATCAATCGATTGTTTATCCTGAAATTGCCTACCCCATCCATCGGCTTACTATTCTTCGCGAACCGAATCCTCTCCTAACTACAGACCCAGATGCAATTGTCTTGATATCGGCAAGGATCAGTGGGTGCTATGGTGTAGTGGCCACTCCGTTGCGAAGGGAGGACACGTCTGCGTCATCGTCACCTTCCGAAACACAATTTGCTGCCGAGCCATTGAAGAATATGGCGGACCCAAGTCGGAATATGTTTCACGTTGTATGGGGCCCGTCGGGACAACGGCTTGCCACACTCTCCAGCACCTTCCTTACGGTTTCCTTCACGGTCAAGGGGCCGAGAACGCGCAACCTGTATGGCACCACCTCTCGTAACGACATAGCGGTTTGGGTGATTCCTGGCCGATTGTCTGATATACCTCTCCTTCTGGATTTCGACGAGAAGACTGGGGTATGCGCTGCAGCCATGGCCTCGGGTCGAATCTGGGTGATGGATGCGACGACATATCCCGATTACGGGGCGCCTGGGTACCAGTTGCCCAAGGGGTTCGCATTCGAAACCGTACGTCTCTTCAAGCAATTTTTACTCATGCCCTTCACCGAATCCTAATGCACTCTGCTCGTTTAGCCCGAGACAGCCAAGGGTCTTCCCGACCCTAATCCAGAGCCATTTCGCTGGCCGCTCACCATGCCACGACCTGCGCCATTCGGTCCTAATCCGCCCTCCGATAAGCCTCATGAACCAGCCCCTGGATGGTCAGACGAAGTCGACAAGTACTTCCCATACAAGAATCAAGTCCAATATTATGGGAGCACCCCGTGGTTCATACAAGAAGTTGCCCACATTCCAATACGACGTGGTTATCAAGGATCCGACGGCATTTCCGCAAGCTCCCGCTCATCGGAACAAGAGGGTTGGGCCAGGACCGTCCTGTTCTCGACAGACGAGCTACGTCTTTTCAGTTGGAGTCATGGCTATTACGAGGTTATCGAGATCAAAGCGTTACCCGAAGCATTGGAGGAAGAACACAGGTTCTGGCTATTAGAGGTTTCGTCACCGGAAGAGTGGTACCTATACAAACTCCAAGTGGTGGAGAATGTGGAAGCGATAGTGAAGCATCTCCTCCAGCCCGGATCCTGCATGGAGCAATTGTGCGAACACAAACCATTTCGGCCGTGGCCCCTCGATCATGAGAGGCTCGATCAATTTTGTTGTTGGAGAGAACGATATTTGGAGAACTTTGGACGACCTATACAGAAGTTGCTTCCGCAATGCGATCGGAGGTAGAAGTTTCAAAGTTGTTTTATCCTTCAGTTTTTCCTTTTGATACATTTTTTTTGGCCTATTTGACTCGTTATCTTGGATTTTCGGTGTCGTCGGACGTGGGTCTCCTGGCTTCGCAGTGTTAGAAGGTCAAGCTTGACCGAACTGACAAACACTGAGAGGGGAGAACTCAGATTTTGGGCTTGACGCCCGATTAAAGTTATCGCAAGTGCGACGGCGCAAGTTAGGGGGATGAGTTCAGTTTCTTGACGCCAGTCGTCTCACCACGCAGTCGCAACATCCCACATAAATACCTCTACTAAAATCGTACGCCGCAGTGATGCATATGCTCTATCGCAGTACTCGAGTGCAAAATGGCTCGCCTCAGTGGATATTTCTCATCAAGGCGGCCCTCTTGGTGGTTCACTGCTGGACGCGTGATCGCCGGAGGGTACCATGGCTAAGCCATTTAGATATCTCGAGGTGCGGCGATGAGCATAGGGCCTTCGGCCCACCACTAAGTCCGAGGTGGACGTGTTGACCAACGTCATCTGGTGATGTTCTGAACTGAGGTTCCGCGTCGATTTCTCCCTTGTTGCGATTAAGAAAATTTCGGGGTCGGGGAAGTGGTCCAACTCCAACATGGGAATTGGTCATGATGAGAGTTGTTCGAATCTCAGACTAATGTAATAACAAGCCGGATAGGGGAGTCTTCGATTGGTCTGGTGATGGTACTTCGATCCGATTGCAATGAGGGCAGCTGGGAGGTTCCCCTACCGAATGTGGCGAGTTCCCACGGCCCCATATCCGTTCAGTTTGCCACGAGGGAACGCTGTATAGACAATCACGCGGCCTTCCCATACAAACAGCAACAGGAAAAATTTCCGGATCAACCACTTTTACCCGGGATTGGTGACCCAGCCGCCTCACTCAGAAGGGCTCACCGTCCTAAGGTGGCGATTAGGGACGAGCTAGTGAAGTTTAAATTACACGGCTTAAGCCCTCGTCCTAGTACATGAAATCTTCCGATGTATCCCTTCTATAAGATGAGGGCCGAAGGTGGGAAGCCGGTGGACGGGTTGTCTGGGGCTTGGGTTGCCGAGGGACGCCGAAAAGAAGGGAAGGCTCCCAATTTGGAAGGTATTGCATACACGGGAAGCACTTGACGCAGTCTGATGATCTTCTTTTCTCATTCTCCTTCAACATTCCATCCGATTCTCGACTCTAACGCTCTCCCTCCTCTTCCTCCCCTGTCGTTGTCGTCTCTGACGCCTTGCTCAGCATCAACGCTGATTGCACCCGCTTCCCCATCATTCATCGCCGCATTTCTCCTACCTCATACCACTTCAATTTTCCTCAAACTCTCTCTCTCGCTCACGAGACCACCGACTTTACTATGACGGAGTGACTTTTGTGTTACCCGCACTCAGTTCATTCCTATATGGCGTTGGAGGAGTTTTCTCGCTGCTGAGCAGCACGAGATATACTCAAGACGGAGGAGAGTCCTCGCTGAGCAGCGGATTCATAGAGTGATGCCAAACGATAGGTGGATTTGGAGGTGAGGTGTCCTTACATGTTCGAGCATAGCAAACCTGACCGTCCATCCGGAACGCCTCAGTCCTCGTCTGTCTCCTGGTTTTGTTCTCTATCTTCAGCTCAAAGACGAGCCAGTCATACCTATCTCGCTTCCTTCACCGCGATGATCGTTGCCTTCCTGTTCGCTCTTGACCTCGCCTGTACGTCTAACCTGGTAGGAGTTCTCGGCGAACAGGGACTGTGGTTTCTCGTACTGTCGTCTCTAACAATGGTACCCTCTATCTACCTCTCCTTCTCGTCCAACGCCTCTACCACAACCACCCTTCGCATCCTTTCGACAATCCAGCCTTCACTATACCCCGCCACTCTTTCCCTCACCCTAACAACTTTTACATTGTTTTCCTTGCTCTTCTGTTTCTCTGAAGCCATCTCTCACCTACACGGAGATGGAGCAGCCCATCTATTCTACGGTAAGTTTGATAAATGCAGGCTCTCTCAGCCGAGGTGGTTGGAGCCGCTCGATGTGCATGCGCTGATTTACACTCTCCGTCCCTCGTCCACACACACTCGGTCCTGTGCAAGCCTCGTCCCAAAATTCAACGCACCCACACCGAAGCAGACGACGACCCAGCCTCCACCAACCCTCGCCTCCGTCCATCGTCATCGGGGAACCACCTCTTGCAAGCTCGTAATGACCCGGCATCCTCTTCTTCTCCAGGCTCAGCGTTGACCACCCTCCCTCACACCCCAGCCACACCCACATTCCCGGCCGCCCCTAAGGACACCCTCCGCAATGAAATCTTTCCCAGCGGAGCGGTTCAGGAGCACCATCATTGTGGTCACGTGGCAAATACGGGTGGTTATGTCCCAACGGATCTCGAGACGGGCTCTAATCCCGGATTTGACGGTGCTGCAGTCGGAGGACCTGGAACAAAGCTTTCCGCTACGGTCAGCGAAGAATTCCTCGCCCTTTGTACGGACGATTCATTCTCCAGCCCACCTCCTGGGACCGTGGTCCTACTAAAGGTTCTGTCGGGTACTAGTGTGAGGAAGAGGAAGGGAGCCGCGGTGGTGCCGAAGGCAACCTCTGAGACGACTGCGCCGGCGGCGAGTGCAACCCCGAAATCGAGAGCCCGTCCACAGACGAGCAGCAGCGACGACGTTCTTGCGGATGGGTGGAAAGATAGCGACGAAGGTGCCTTGCTAGCGTCGAATTCCGGTTTTGGTTCAAGTTCAAAGAAAGCTAGGACCGTGGCGGCCAGGGAGGATGTGTACAGTGCACACGACGGCCGCATCCACGCGAAGCTGTCCAAGCGTTCTTCTCGGAAACCGACGTTCTCGCGTCGACCATCCAATAAACGGCGCCGGTCCGGAGGGATTAGCAAGTCCAAGAAGGAAACTCCTGCTGTTGAGACGACGAGCGGCGTTGCCTCGCCGTTCGGCGGCGTACCGTCCGTAGTATCTGGCACGGCTCGACCTCCCCCACCTCGCAGCCCGGTTGCACGTCCGTCGCGCCCTGTCGAAGAAACCAACTCCCTTGGGTTGATCATGCAAGACCATCGGTCCATGTCTGGCCCATCGATGCCAGGTCAAGATTCCCGTCAGTTCACCTCCACGGCGTGCAACGCTACCCCGGTCGCCAACGAGGATGAAAGACTCTTAAAATCCGTTTTGACGAATGCTCTAGCCTTGAAGCACCATTAGCAGATCCAATATCTCGATCCTGCTGCCGCCGCCCTGCCGCGTGAAGCTGGTTTGAGAGCTGATTACGGTGTTGACGGAGTCGTTGGAGCCAGCGAGGAGAGAGACCGCCGAAGTGGGTCGACGACGCCCACCCCGCAATCTCGAGGAGACACTGGACAGACCCCGAGAGGAAGAAGCCCCACCTCCAAGTCGAATGCTCCGCCTTCGATGCACCAGGAGAGACGGAAAGATTTCAAGTTTACGACGGTCATCGATTCCTCAGTCTCGACCGGTCCTGGATCACCTGTACCCGTTCCTCGCCCGGTGATTTACCAACACCCCGCTTTCGATAGACCAGCACGACTGCTCGACCCAACTGTAGCTCTGTTGGAAAGCTTCCCGCATACAATCTCGTTGGCCGATGCGAGCCTATCGATCGGTTCGCTCCCATCCGCTTCAGACCTTGCAAACCAGAGCACGCCTTCACCATATGAGCATCAAAATCCGTTCATGCTTACGAATGATCCTCCGTCGTCGTTCGAGGCTTCGGCTCCCATCGACATCCCCGCGACGAGAACGGCGGCAAGGAATCACCACATGAGAAGAGCGCCTAGCACGTCGATCTTGAAAGCTGCAAGAGCGATGCCGATCGTCTCGTTCTTGGGTGGCGCCCCTCCTGCTGCTGGCGGTCCTGGGAAGCTGCCAAAGCCCAATTCGAGCTCGTACGACGCTGCGAGGACTGGAGCTCATGCACTCATGACCGGAGCGGAAGTTGAACCTCATTACCAGCAGTCCAATGCGCCTCAGATCCACTATAATGGCAACGGAGTTACAAACAACTTGCGACTCTGGTCTAGAAGAGTATTGGGCGAACCTGCACCGACGAACACGGGTGCGAGAGGTGAACTTCAAGTTCCCCCGACGTCGATGTCGTCTCCAGGCCTACCGCTGCTGAAGTCCAGATTCTCTGATCTGACTACTACCGGAACGGGGAGTAGCGGTGATGGGACGAGCTCGACGGGTGGAGCTGACGCTGGGTCCGAATCGTCCTTCAAGTGAATTGGGAGGTCCGCTGTAGTTCCTCCCTCGGAAATCTTGGCGCTTTCTCATTCATTTCGCCTCCTATTGTGCGTTGATTTTCTTTGCTACCGAT
>KN823075.1:6922-44956 GCA_000827465.1 Tulasnella calospora MUT 4182
ACGTAAGTGCTCACCACCTCGAGATGCCTTCTCTAATAGGGCGCTTACCTCTGTAAATTGGTAGGCGCTATTGTATTCAATACCACTCTGAACACCGAACCCGACTACGTCCGGTCTGTGCTGTCACAGGTGAACGCGGTAATCGGCAACACAGCAGCCCAAATCAACCAAATTGGGAAGTTGCCGTTTGATCAAATCTCCGGGGGACTCTCAGAGAGCGAAATTCAATATGTCTCTACTGACTTCCTTACGGCAAGTTTGCCTTTGCTTCTTCCGTGCAATCTACCTCTCACCATTTCACGTATCCCAACAGGCGGTCGGGGTGTCTCTTATTGCTCCTCAAAGCGTCACTGAAAAGTATCCTGAGCTTCAAGAGAGCATCGATAGCGTCCAGTAAGTGACGTTTATTAAAGCGTTCGATTTTCTGTCGCTCAACGTTACATGTTGTCTGCAGGGCGAGCATTTGCCCTATCAATTGGCTTTGTATCTTCTTCCCATGGCTCTGCTGGCCCTGGTTCCCATGGGTCTTCTACGTCTCAGCTACCTTCAAATCACTAAGTGCCACAATCGCTCCTTGATCCGTCACATGTCAATATATCGTTCGAGTTGCTTTTTTGAGTGTTCGATCAGTGCTATCTGGAGCAGGCTTCGACTGGTTCGGCGAGTGACTGCTCTTCACCCAAATGTGGACGTTTCTCCTGCCGGCGACGTGGGGGGACTCGAAAAATCTTGCGACTTGTAAAAAAGGTTAACGTTCCGGTGTGCCCTAATACGGAGTGGATTCGTTTCATGCGTTGCGTGAATCATGGAAACCGTCGAGTCGAGTTTTCTAATGTGCCTAGGTCAAAATTACCCCGTAATTGAACTAAGGATCGGCTAAAAATAGCACACATGGAGAGGATACACAAGTTCACCGATTAGCCCTAGCACCAGCAGACATAGTAGAAATAAAGATCTGCACAACCTGTTGGCGGTAATTGAAGTTGATCAGTGGCTTTTTTCACTACAACTTGCTTTAAATGAAAAATCGTGTATCGTTAGCTCCTCTGTCGGAAAACCTCAGTTTGCCTAAGACTGCATTTTAACGCATTATACCCCTAAAAGGTCCCGTTTGCCTAATATCGGATTTTAAGCAGGGTGACGTCTTGTAAGGTACGCCCTGACCTGACAACGGGAATCGAGATGCCTTCCAATGACCTTTTCGCCATTTAATCGCTGAAAATGCTAAATGAGGCTTTGCAACTCTCTCGAACGCCTTGCAACTTCCCAGAGCAGATTGCCACTCCCTGCCCTTTCGGGATTTGAGCTTGTCTATAGCGCCATGAACGTCCGAGTTCTAAAAATTAATTCTCAATTCCAAAATATGTGTTAAGTACTCTAAACTATATGTACATCTCTAGACAGTACAAGATGACGTATTTAACCTGTATGAGGATGCGAGAGTTCAATCATCTACAAGCCCCGATTGCTGTATCCTAGTGGTCCTAAGAATGGATCTAACTGTCATCAGCATGTAGTCAGTGGCACGTTGGGACTGCATTGCTTGCCTTGACGGAACTCTGGGGCGAGAAGGGGCACGCCTATTTATGCGAAGGGAGGAAGCCGGGCTCTGCCGATGGCCGCATCTGCCGATTCCGAAACCTCCCGTCCTCAGCCGAGACCTTACACTCCGACATACGCTGAGCAGCTAGTATTGTGTAGAGATGGAATCAAGAAACTTGGTTCTATAGACATGCACTGGAGGTGGTCCAGACTCGCGGCACAAGCTAGAAAACCATTAACAAGGAACGGAGGTCACAATACCGGGAGAATGAGGCACGCTTGGTGGGAGACGCCAGGATGAACTTGACTTATTTCTTTACTTTACACGGCAAGGAATCGCTTGACCCTCCACCCGTCCGCCTCGATGGGTCACCCAAACATGCGAGGCAACAATCGAATCCCAGATGCGACGCATACCGTAGCACCAGACAAAAAGTCGCGGTCAGCGAGGCAGACTAAGCTTCTTGCTTGGTCGATGATAAAGATGCTGTGGGATACACTTGATGATGGTGAGGCCGGACTCTCCTGGCATATCGGCACCAAACGCGTCGCCGACCCACCGAGGTTGTGATCATTCAATGCCATGAAACCGCCTTGCAAGGTCATTACAATGGGTGCGTTAGGGATGACAACGCGTACTTAAAATGCGGGAAAATGCGGTATGATGAGTTGCAGACCTATCAATGCTCGAGAACTTGGGTGCTAGGCACGCCGGGACCTGATCGGAGACTTTCGTGGCTTGCCGAGATCCGGTAATGGCCGTATAACCCGCTAAAAGCCGCAATGGCTTATAAGGCACAGCCAACTTTTCCGACATCATACCGGTTGGCGGCTGGTCAGGACGGCGCCGTCCCGTTTTATCACATCCATCACCCATCCGGCACGTTTTTACGAACGACTGAGCAGAGAGCGACAACCACATGTAGAAACTCAAAGGACTTCTGGTACAACGGCATCGCGTGTTACGACTCAAAAGCCAGGGACCGTTCGTTTGAACCGCTCCATGGCCCAAATGTTGTCGCTAAGTACTAGTGTCCCAAAAGATGACGTCACGATAACAGCCACAGATTGCTCGGTTAGTGGACCAAGATCAGACTTCCGAATCTGTGAGAGAAGGAGAAGCCACCGTTGGGAACATGCACGCATGCATATGGCGGGGGGTGGTCAGAGGGGGCGCCTCTTCGGAGGCTGGTGGAATGTTCGGGCGGCTGCTCAGGGTGCCAAACAGTGCCAAACGCGCCTCGGTGCACCAAGTTCTCTTTTCTCTCTCAACGTTGACCTCTCATATTCGCCCGGCCTCGTCGCTCTTCTCCATCTTTTACTCACTCTATAAATACTCCTTCGTCCTCTCTCATCTAGATCTGATCTTCTCCTCTCTACGCCGTCACTCTCATCGTCATGGCCACCCCTGACGATGGCCACGAAAAGCTTGCCACGACTAGCTACCACCGTAAATCTCGAGGGGACCCATGAGGTTGGCTAGCACCAAGGTACTTCGCGGAAATGGGTACCATATATAGCTCTCCCTCGGCGTCGCCAAGAGTTTCGTCGTTGACCAGTCCAAATTCAAATAGCTCACCCTTGGGGTCCTAATAGCGCTCGTTATTGTCGCTGGCGCCGTCGTCGGAGGTATCCTCAGCAGCAGAGCGAGCAAAAAGTCGTCTAGTGGCTAGTCCTCCGCAGATAGCGTGAATGGCGCATCCAGTTGGGAGAGCATCAAGACAGACGTGGGCATGTTTGCCACAGCGGCCTCACCTGGGACAAGGATCTCTCCCCAACCTGCCACTCCTGCCCCTACCGACATCAGACCCGACAGACCTCGCCTCATCGCTCCCGGCTACAAATAGGACCCACTCTCCAAGTTAATCGCCTCCGATACATACACGAAGCAATGGAATGACGCCATCCTGACCGATGCCAGGAATAGCAGGTTATGGATCCAGTGCCTTATGATGTCGACGGTGGGCTGAACAATAGCGGAGTGCTCGACGAGGATCAAGGCTTTTGCGTACGCTTATCGCGGGACTGGGCAGACGATGTGGGTGGATCGCGCTCAGAAGAAACTCTATGTAAGAATATCAATCCTCCGCCTTCGGACATGCCCGCTCACCTGTGTCACGATCTAGAATGCCTCCGACCAGAGCTCTCACCGCCCATTTCCTCGACGTCGCCGAGTTCACCGCCGTTTCGCCGTCGGATACGACTAGCTGTACGACGCTTGGACCGGCCAGCAGAAGGAGACCATCCGGACCGCCATCGTCACCCTTGGCCTTCAGTATGGTCTCGAAGTGTACACGAACAACGCTGCTTACGGTTGGTGGACGACAGCTCACGGCAACCGGAACTGCGTCTGCAATGGCGGTTTGACCATGGGCGCGCTCGCCATTCTCGGAGACAACACCACCAACACCGCTGCCAGGATTCTCAACTACACCATCCCCAATGCCGTCGCCAATTTGCTCAAGGTGCCACCTCGGACGGCACATGGACCGAAACAATTAACTACTGGTACTTCGGCACTACGTCTCATGCAGAGATGGCCTCTTCTCTCCTTACCGCCACCGGCAGCTCGTACGGCTTTATGGACTCGAAAACTTCCTTCCCATCACCGGACTCTACCATATGTATGTCTCGGGCAACCGGCAGCTGTTCGACTACGGCGACCACGGCCCCACCAAGTACAGCGCGACCGCCAACGCGACGTTACTTCACTCGACCAAATTCCAAAAACCCGAATACGCCCTCTTCCAACGTGATCGACCCGACGCTGCCGAACCCTGGAGCATGTTCTGGTACGACCCCGCGGTATCCGGAGCATGTTCTGGTACGACCCCGCAGTATCCGGAGCGTACTGGAACGGCCTTGCGCTCGACCATTCCTTGAACGATCTTGCTGACAGCTGGGCTTCCATGCGTACGAGCTGGACCGACATCAACGGGTGGTACGTCGTCATGAAAACCGGCGCACTCACCGGGCACGCCAGTTACGGAAATCTCGACGGTGGCGAATTTGTCATCGACTACGCCGGAGCTCGTCGGGCTGGAGAACTTGATTCGGGCGACTACATCGCCAAAAGTTACTTCAATTCCGAGGCTCAAGACAGCCCACGGTGGTCATACTATCGGCCAGAACACCCCTCGTTGTCGACCAACAAAATCAGCTTGTCGCCGCGCGCCAACCTGCAAGCTCGCGTCTTCCGATACTTGCCAAGAGTTGAGCACCGTCTTCAACGTTCCCTCCGCCTCGACGGCTATGTTCATCATGGATTTAACTACCAACTACGGTGGAACGTAAGCATCTATTCTGCTCCCAAATACATCGTCCTCGTCGCTAACCCGCACCTCACAGGTCAATCAAACGTGGCATCCGTTTCCGCGCTGGCCGAACTCGCGTACTTTTGCAAGACGACATCACCAACGCGACCGTCACCGTCAATGGACCCATGGCTACGCTCACCCTGATGACAAGAGCATTTACGTTCATATCTTGGATGCTCCGACGAGTGTCGCCTTCGAAGCGCACCCAGCCCAGCGTTGTGCGAGCGATCCTGCCATGCCAACCGGCATGACCGACCAGCCTAACCCCGGAGTGACCGTGCTGGCCATCAACATACAACCTGGGACATACAGCTTGCAAGTGCTATTTGATCCGATGTGGAGCGGGCAGGATGCGGTGGACTATAAGCCGCCGACCATAGAACCCGTTGACCAGTGGTCAGCGACGAGTCATGGATAAAACCTCTTTCAGGGGTTGTGGGCGAGAATTATGGACCTTTTGCTTTGGGCTCTGGACAGACGGCTTTTGTCTGGCTGTTGGTTTATCTCCTTTATGGTTGTGTCTAATACTATCCGAGACTTGTCGCCTACCACGCTCGTGAAAAGCTCGGGACTTTGCCTCCTGCAAACCAGATGTAGGACTTTTGGCACTGTGTTCAAGCACCACCAAGCGGAATACGTCCTCGTACCCGCCGACTACGCTCCTCAAGTCCAAGCGGACCAAGGAATCGACGGTATTCCTGTACGTGGTCTCAACTCCCTCCACACTCGATCGCGTGCCGGATCCGCGATGGACTTGGGAACGCCAGCCAAACGACCGCCCGTCCCGCAGAGGAGCCACACTTCTTCGTTCGAATCTGTTGGAATGGGGATGGGAATGAGCGGCGGAGGAGTGTTCCCTTCCACTGGGTTCGGGAGTAGTATTGGTGCTGGTCGGCCGAGAGCTGGCAGTCGAGCGAGGACGTTGGACGGTGGAGCCGCCGCAGGGATGTTGGGAAGGACCGTAGAGTTATGGGTATACCTGATGTTTGTACATTTACAGTTTCGATAACCTGGGCTTTTCGCTTTTCCCGTGCATAATTAATTTTGTTTCCCCTCCCTACTAGACTTCTTCGCTCTGCGCATGGTAACCCACCTTCCTCATCTAGACTTTCTTCTGCCGTATATCTATCTCCCCCGCATTTTTGTCGTACTTTTCGTTGGCGTGTGATTCTTGGCTGTTTCGTTGTTAGCATACGTAGATCTTGTGTGTTGGGCTCTCGGTCGGTGATGGCTGGTAATCATAATTTCTTCTCGCCTTCCTCGTAGCAATGCGATCTTCTCTCTGTTCGTAGTAATATCATTCCTTTGTCCTATGTCCATATCCGTCCGCGTAGAGATACAATTGTGAGCGAGAGAGTCCATGTCGTCCATATGTAAGTCCATATCGCCCGTCCTCCGGCATCCAGCAACGTTCCTACATTCCACCAGGTCCAATCCTCTTGCTCAACCTCCTCTTCTTGAGCCTTTGGCTTCCAAGTCGCATGGAATTCCTCGTGGGGCTCGTGGCCGCTTCTCGATCTGCAGGCACCATCCATTCTGGTCGAGTGAAGGGCTCAAAGACCATCATCTGACACAAAACACGCAAAAAGAGACGCTGTTCAGCAAAAAGATGGGTGTTGCGAAGGAAGAAGAGGACTCACCACTTCATACCACTCGGGATACCGCGCACAATAGTTCTCCGGGTTTCGCATCAATTCGACGGATCCGCTCTTGGGATGGCACACGACTCCTAGCGGTACTCGCAACGAGTTCGATTGCAGGCTTTGGCGGTTCGGTGCGGTGGATTGAGATTGCTGCCAGTCAACCTCCATCAAGCCGTCAGTCCGTACGCTCCAGATGTCCGTTTGAAGTGTGTTGGAATCCGGCTGGACCCATGCGTCGGTTAAGTGCGGTACGAAGGCGAGGTACGAGAAATCGGCTGATTTTTTGTCGATACCTATGCAGCTCCTTTGGTCGTCCTTTTGGTGGAAGATATGCATGTGAGTCTCGCGGAGCGGATGACGGTTATTGCGACTCACCGAAGTGAACACCTTGAACGCTCCGTTCTCGCTCCTCTCGAAACGCACGTTCAACGCCAGCGCCCTACTTTGGTCGTCCACGCCGTCGAGGTCCGCTTTGTAGACCGTCGCGTAGCCGACGCGGAGTTGACTCGATACGTACCGACTTGGGATGCTGCCGTCAAGGAAGTCGAGTCGGAGTAGGCCGTGTGAGGAAGGTGGTGGGGGTGGTGAAGTTCGAGGAGCGCTGTTGCTGTATTTCACACCCAATGCTGGACGTGGGCGTGGAGGTTGGAGGTGGTTGGAGGAGGGAGCTGACTTTTTAGTCGATGCACGCGTGCGGGGACCCGCGGAAGGCCTCGAGGCATCCTTCAGCAAAGTTATGTCTAACAGCGAGCGCCGATAACAACGTACCCGCCCCTTTCGGGTCCGTCCGTTTCAGATAATGGA
The DNA here is from genome assembly GCA_000827465.1 of Tulasnella calospora MUT 4182. Classification (NCBI taxonomy): domain Eukaryota; kingdom Fungi; phylum Basidiomycota; class Agaricomycetes; order Cantharellales; family Tulasnellaceae; genus Tulasnella; species Tulasnella calospora. Next base: position 14,229 of record KN823075.1, read on the forward strand.
AAACGCTTCAGCAGCGCACGGCAAAAAGGTAACCAGTCCAGACGATCTTGAGGTTTGAGCGTGGCATACCAGCTTGACGCGTCGCTGACGAGACAAGTGGAAGCGAAAGAGGCCATCCATCGCCTGTCGTATTGTTTTCCGACTTGGAAGGCGTATCTGATGATGGAGCGGATGAAGGATGCGCAGCCATCGGGCTCGTTGCCCGTGAAGACGATGATGGAAGCTGCGCGAGCGTCGTCAGTGAACCGCTTGCCATTTGAGACGATGAATGCAAGTACCATGACTTGAACTTGGCATAGCTTGAAAGTAGGATGATGGTGGTGGTGGTCGAGTTGAAGAGGTATTGGGCTAAGATGAGAACACGCCAAAATTAGGGCCAACATTTTGGCTAAAGTGGGGCGAGGCAGACTCACACGCCAAGAGAGATTGACGTTTGGGGTGTGAGAAAGCGAAAGGGAGTCGACGAAGCGACGATGGCTTTCTTATATGCCGAGCGTTGAGGCACGAGCGAGAGGGCTTTGGCCAATCAGTTGCGTTCCTTCGGAGTGGTACTCAAGGGGCGTGCGCGTGTGCCAAGTCATCCCTCGGCTATCTTGGGTGCAAAGGTTGTTATGTAAGTCCAATTTGAAAAGGGGGCATGTGTGTGATCGGATGCCCCTTGGGCCACCCACGGGAACCGTGGGTAATCTACACGAACAAGCCAAAGTTGGAAAGACAATCCTGTTTTACTGCAATCTTTTGATGAAATAGAAGTGGGAGTAAAGGAGAGGGTACATAACCTTCAAACTGTCGAAGAGGCGCTCAAAGTGATGAATGAGAGTACGGGTGGGATCAATGTTTGAACCGCCAAGCAAACAAAGCCACAGGAACGTTCCGTCCCTTTCCCTTTGCTCCGCAGCTCGCCAAGACCCAATCTATACACCCATTTCCTTTGCCTCTCTCCGCACATACGAGGGATGTTACAGACATAGGCCAAGGCTTCACGCGTCGGGTCCGTTCCCAATTTTTTTATTCTTTTGCAATTCACCATCTACCCCCAAGGATACGCACTGCGGCTAAGAATAAATCGATGAAAGCAAGCACCCTGGAAAGACTGCTCGCTCCAGCTCCCTTTTAGCCAAACATGAAGAGCAGGTTCACTAACTTTGGACTCGCTGCAAAAGCCTCAAGCTATTCGCGGCATGAGCCTGAGTAGAAACAGCTTCGTTCGACTCCCGTTCGTCTTCGGCAGGTTTCTGTCCTAAGATATGATCTGAGCCAATGAACCGACGGCCGTGTCGCGAAAGGATGTGGCAACCGGGGTAAGGTCTGGACTCATGCGCCTGTCAGGTGTGGTACTAAGGCGAGGTACAACAAGTAAGATGGTTTTTTGTCTATCCCTATTCAGTGTCGTTGGTTGTCCCTGAGCAGCGACGGCGGGAGGCAGGTGAATTTCGTTGGACGGCGAGTATTGACGCTCACCAAAGCGGACAACTCAACTGCTTCCTTCTCGTTCCTCTCGAAACACACGTTCGGCGCAACGCTCTGCTCTGAATACTGTTGTGCCAGAGCTGGCCTCAGGCTCGAGCCCAGCTTTGGGCCAGCTTAAGCCGAGCTCCGTCGACCGAGCTTGAGCTGGAGCCCACAGCTAGGTCGGGCTCAAGCTTGCCCAAGCCCGGCCCGGCCGGCTTTGCCCAACAAATATCTCGTCAATTTCTGCGTGGCTTTATCGTATTGGACAACGATACCACGGGACTTGATGTAGCTATGACACTCTCCGGCTCCTAGGACTCTGATCCCGGGTGGAGCTATGATCTATTCTCTTTCTTGTATTATTCAAGCGATTGCCTTGCTTTCAACTGCTCCGGTGCCTGTGGAAAATCTGTCGTCGTCTCGTCCGACCGCCTCGGGCACCTCGAAGCTTAGGGTTTCCTGGACACGTCCGCAGCAACGAACAGAAGCCCGCTCCTTGAGGCCATTTAGAATTTCCATGAACTTTATTTTTCCCTCAAGACGCGTATATGCGCGAGGGTGCTCCCCGACCAACTTCCGGTCCATCGCGATTCCGTCGGACGCTCTTTCACATCCTCAGGACCTCGATTACAGTCCACCCCTTCCGTTTGCTGTCCAAAATTTTCGTTTCAACTATTATCTACTCGGTTTTACGTGCACTTGTTAAATGACATTCTGTCGCGGGTTGCTGTCTGAAGATATTGAGGGAGTCAGGGGGGCCTGCCTGGACGGAGGTTTGGCACGCCGGTAGGAGGACGCCAGGGTCGATGTCGTGAGGCCTTTTAGGATTGCGAGATTTTGAGCTTCTACAGGTCGCAAGTCGCTATCCGAACTGAGTTCTCCGACGAACATCCGACCCACCGCGCTGCGGGTCGGAGGCGACCAGCATATACTTGAGCCCTCGGCCCGGTTAGTTGGGTCGGCTAGCTCAAACACCGTATAACCATTGTTATGATGCATTATTATGATATATTTTACTTTATACACGCGCGTTGGATGCCATGACGAAAGGTGATCGGTCTCCGACTCCCTTGCATGACGGTAGAAAGCTAGGGAACATGTCGAGGGTGCACGACCGACAACCCCGAGAACATCGGACCACACTTCGGGAATCCAGTACAAATCACGCTTCAGCCCGCGTGTCATACTGTGCAAGCTGTCCTAGGACTATAGGCGGAGTGTGAACGGACATATCCTTAGTTTCTGCGCATCTTGATCATACAGGGCAACGATATCACGAGACCCGACGTAGCCATACATTCTTCGGCTCCTAGAACTCTGATCCCATATGGAGCAATAATTTATTCTACTTCCTGCGGTATTCAAGCGATAGCCTTGCTTTTCAGTTGCTCCGGTGCCTGTGGGGAATCTGTCGTCGTCTCGTCCGACCGCCTCGGGCACTTCGAAGCTTGGGGTTTCTTGGACACGTCCGCAACAACGAACAGGGTCCTACTCCTGGAGGCCATTTAGAGCTTCCATGAACTTTATTTCTCTCTCAAGACGCGTATATGCGCGAGGGTGCTGCCCGACCAACCCCCGGTCCGTCGCGTTTCCGTCGGACTCTCCCATAGGGTCCACTCGTTCGGTTTGCCGTATAATTTCTCGTTTCAATTACTATCTAATCAGGTTCATGTGTACTTGTTCGATGGTGGTCTGTCCCGAGTTAGTTTCTTAACATGTCGGGGGACGCGGAGTGGGGGGGATGAAGGTTTGGCACGCCGGAAGGAGGACACCAGGGTCGACGTCGTGAGGCCGTTTAGTATTGCGAGATTTTGAGCTTCCACAGATCACAAGTCGCTATCCGAACTGAGGTCTCCGACGAACACCCGACCCACCGCGCTCCGGTCGGAGAACGATCGTCATACCCGAGTCCTCGACCCTATTAATTGGGTCGGTTGGCTCAAATACCGTAAACCCATAATTCTCCTACATTCTTGTGATACCTTTTACTTTATACACGCGTCGGATGTCCTGCTGCTGACGAAAGGTGATCGGTCTTCGACTACCTTGCATTACACTGGAGCACTGGCGCATGTGTCGAGGGCACACGAGCGATGACCCCGAGAAGATCGGACCGCACTTCGGGGATCCAATACAATATCCATCTCTCGTGTGGTTCTTCGAAGCCTATGCGAAAACGTTGGTTGCGGGAGAATGGACGGAAGTGGCATCTCCGAACAGCTCGGCCAAACCCCGCACCGTCCGACGATTGCCCGAACCCGACAATCCTTCTCACGCTTCGACGCACCCGAACTCTCCGCATTCGTGCTCTTACCTTTTCCATCGAGTAGCCCATTCAGTCTTGTGACATATGCAACGCACGACTCAACACTTTCCTCAATAAGCAGATCTAAACTCTCTTGGAATGGACCGCTGCGGACCGTTTCTCCTTTTTTGGTCGCCTTGGTCCAAGCGATAGTCCGCCCATTCGCTCATAGTTGTCAGCTCGGGGCTATAAAAACGCCCCCATTTTGACCGATCCAGCAACATCCACCACCCACTTCACCTCTCATCGTCCATCCATGTTCTCATCATCTACAAAAATCCAGCTCGTCGCCGTCCTAGCTGTCATCAGCTCGGCTGCAGCAGCTTCAGAACTCGACCCTCGCGCCAGCACTCTCACTCTCCCCGACGTCTTCAAAAATGCTACCGCACAAGTCACGTCGCTACGGCAGCAGCTTCAACGTAAGTGCTCACCACCTCGAGATGCCTTCTCTAATAGGGCGCTTACCTCTGTAAATTGGTAGGCGCTATTGTATTCAATACCACTCTGAACACGGAACCCGACTACGTCCGGTCTGTGCTGTCGCAGGTGAACGCGGTGATCGGCAACACAGCAGCCCAAGTCAACCAGATTGGGAAGTTGCCGTTTGATCAAATCTCCGGGGGACTCTCAGAGAGCGAACTTCAATATGTCTCCACCGACTTTCTCACGGCAAGTTTGCCTTTGCTTCTTCCGTGCAACCTACAACTCATAATTTCGCGTAACCCAATAGGCCGTCGGGGTGTCACTTATTGCTCCTCAAAGCGTCACTGAGAAGTATCCTGAGCTTCAAGAGAGCATCGATACCATCCAGTAAGCTGATTTCATCGAAGCGTTCGATTTCTGTTGCCTAACGCTGTCGTCTGCAGGGCGAGCATTTGCCCTATCAATTGGCTTTGCATCTTCTGGCCATGGCTCTGCTGGCCATGGCTCTGCTGGCCCTGGTTCCCATGGGTCTTCTACGTCTCAGCTACCTTCAAATCACTAAGTGCCACAATTGCTCCTTAATCTGTAACATATCTATATATCGCTCTGCTTGCTTTCGAATTCTTGGGTGCTATCTGGGGCAGGCTTTAGCTAGTGCAACGAGTAACCGGTCTTTACGCCGGTTTAAACCTTTCTCCGGCTCATGACATGAAGTGGTTCGAAAAGGTCTTACAGCCTGTAAGGAAAGGTGGCACCCTACTACGGAGGGGATTTAATTCGTACGTTGCCTGAATCACGGAAACCATCGAGCCGAGGTTCAAAAGCGCCCAGGGCAAGAATATTACTCCGTATTTGAACTAAAGATCGGCTAAAAATAGCACACACTGAGAGGCGTGCCAGTACACCGAGCCCCAGGTTGGCCCTAGCACCAACAGGAATAACACGAACAAAGATCTGCGCAATCTTTTAGCGGTCATTGAAGGTGGTTTATATCATCAATGGAGTGTAAGGCTATTTTTGATGCAACTCGGTTTAAATGAATAATCGTGTATCGCCAGCTCCTAATACACGCTGCGGTTTCGGGGCGTTAGCAATCGCAGTAGAGCATACCGCGTTCGTCGCGACTTTTCCCATTGGCCCAAAGAAAATCATACCGTTAGATTCACAGGATGAAGGTTTCACAGAAATGATAGCACGAAAGCAAATGACGAAAGCGAGAATATAGACGAAGAACGAAACATATACCCGGACTGCAGGTGATCTGCGAGTGACCCTCCGGCAGAAGCGTGGGCGGGAGAATTTCCACTATCGAAGTCAATAATTTCATTAGATACCTATTTGGTGTAGAGTGCGAGCGATCTGGACCCACCTTTAGGCAATAGTGCAACTCCCGGAACCAACCAACAGCCCTTCTTACTAACGACCATCGATGGGAGAGGTAACGGCTATCCCTAATTTTCGCTTCAGCCGGTCACTTAATTGCCCTTCTCGTTGGATGAAAGCAAAGGTAGAGAAAACATTCATCCTGCGTCGGACGGGTCCGACAGGAGGACTCGCTGGGCCTTAACACGGAGCGTCCATTTCGCAGTCCACTCTCATATGACTTTTTACCGTCGACGTCAAGGAAAGATCGAAGGAGCCATTCACACGCTGACAAGCAAGTCTATGAATCCATGGATTCGTAAGACGTCATAGCGGACGACAAAAATGCATATTTAGATAGCGAATAAATCCAAAACACTTCAACAGAGCAAATAAAATGTTTAAAAAGCCCAATATGAGCGAAGAGCGAGAAAGAAGGATCGGATAGGGGGACGAGGCTGACCGCGAATGGGTTGCCCCTGAGGTCGTTGTACTCGTTATGTTCACCATCCGGCCAGAAACAACACTCTAAACATCCGGAGTTTTACCTACCTGGTGCCGAAAGCGGACTTCATGTTGTCAGACCCTCCAGCTATGCAAGGGCGATTCGAAACGAGAGTTCGTCATTTCACCGATGAGGATTCATATTCCAAGCTGGGGATCCCACTGATCAAGCAAAGGTCCTCACCGCAGCTTTGAGAGCGAGGAGGCACTGGGGGTTTATCCGGGAGCCGATGTGCTTTTGGACCTTGACTTGTGCATAATCGTCCAGTACCACATGGTGGTTAAAGAACAAAACCCTCCCAAACCCTCGAGCCGAGACTGCCACATCAGCGTATAAAGGCGCTTGGCGAATCTTTTTCCGCGAACTCAGCTTCCGATACGCGATTTGTGGGGTGGCGTACGTGATGACTGAGGGGTAAGTAGAAAAGGAGGGAAAAATGTGAATTGGGTTAGCCCCTTCCCCCAATGACACGCTGTCCTGCCCGGTTTGAGGGTAACGCGGCAAACATAGCTTCTGTCGGGTTTAGGAGTTAAAGGATAGGAAACGTTCAGACAGGGAATGACCCTTAGGGAAGGTCGAAGAAACGGAAGGTTGATTCCCGAACCCGGACTTAACGGATATAAAGGCGGAATCATCGGGGTCCACCTCGAGCCCAGTCCACCCTTGCGTACCTCCTGTAAGCGTAATACATGCTAGCCGACTATAGCTGAGAAGTAGGAGTTCCAGTATTCTGATGAAGAATATTCCTTTGGTGGTTTCCGCAAAGCGTCCAGGAAATGAAATTTCGAAGCTGGGCCTCGGGCCCAATGAAGAGTTCCGGTTGCATCTCGATTTGGTCGTACTGACAGGAACTCTCCAAAAGCGTGCACTGCAACAAGGCAAAGTCCGGGATGCAAGCTACGCAGTCTTTCAGAAACTACTTATAACACCCGAAAGATGAAGATGGGGTACGATATTCTTGTTGAGACCTGACTTAAGTCAAACGGCCGTGATTAATCGCTTTTAACGGGCCTATTTCTGGGCACAGTCACTTATAGAGCATGAAGCGCTCTTTGCGACCACTGTCCGACGGAGTGGATGCGATATCCTTATATTCCCAGGATAGTGATCATAAACAAACACTAGTCGGAAGCTTAGTGCGAGCGCATAGTATGAAAGCGAGAACATGAACGAAGAACGAAGAGCAGGTTTAGAGCGATGCTCCAATTCGCAGTCGGAAACAAGAACGGGGAACACTGTTGCCGCTTCCAAAGCAGAGAATCCGTCAGTTCCTTATTAGTACACAGAGAGAGGACGATTCGGACCCACATTTAAGCGATGGTGCAGTAACCTTGACCACCGGTGCTGCCGCCCTCCTGGTCAACAACAACAACCTCCTCGGGCTTAGAGGCAGCAGATGTGGAAGCAAATGAAGTGAACGTGAAGTAGGAGTCCATTGGTAGAGATTTTTTGGTTTTGTGAGGAGGTGAGAGTGGTAAGAGAAGACGGATGTGAGGAGCTTGGCTGATGAACTGCTCCAACTTCGAGGTCCAAGGCCGTTATAAACCTTACCTCCTCGGATTGAAATAGAAATCAAGTACCTCAGGACCCACCACTCGTGGCAAGAGGGAAGTGAGTGGTGAAAGGGACTCTTTGGAAGCGGTTTAAGGATATCCAGCCTCAATCGAGCAGGTTCAAACGAGGGTTGGAACTGATTTAGCTTTTCAGAGTTATTTCCCCCGTTTGTGAACAATCTTGGTGCCTTCTAAACTTAGAATATGCTCGGATAGGGAACCTAAACTGGGGGATGAACCTGACTCGACTTCGTTGGGTCGAGGGGTCAGGACATCTGCAGTCGGAATCTGCGAATCGTTCAGCATTGTTGTCATATGTCCCCGTAACCACTATCCTCATTCGTTATTCCACGTCTCGCGAACCTTCATCTGAACTGAATACTATCCCATCAATGTATTGGTGAAACTCGCGCTGGTGAATTACTCAGAGAAAGGGAAGGAAAATCACTTCTGCGGATTCTCTGCCATGAGGAAGCCCGAACAAGGTTAGCGATGGAAGCTATCAGGGTGCTCCTTAAAATCGTAACAGTAGCGTGGTAAAAACGTGGATATCGACGCTTCTGACCCATCAGTAGAACGTGTACGAACCATTCTAACAAAGGGAGGGAGAGGCGAATGAAAGGGGACGATTGCTGTTTCGGTGAGCGGAACGAGGTCAAGGCCACGCCTCGGTGGACCCAGGGTAGGCTAGCTTCATCTTCTCCCCCTGACCGAGCTCGCCGGTGTGGCTTTTTATCGAGCGGTGACGACGTAGTTTGTTGCCCGAGCCTATTTGGGTCGTCCACCCGTATACGGAGTTACCTGTGCCACATGTGAAATTTCAAAGCTGATCCTAAAGCTGATCCCACTTCGCTCACCTCCAGAAAGAACTTGACATATCTGGGAAGGCACAAGGAATATCCCGAGCTAAGGAGCGACCTGATCGAGGAAAGGATCGTCAAAACGCAGATTGTCATTTTCGTGGAGGTATGTGGTAGGACTCGCGACATTGCACCCCCTATAAACGATGAACAACATGTTCTTGCGAACGGGTCTCGGATCATAGCTGTAGCCAGTCAGCTACGCCTCACTGTATACAATTGTTCATCCGCTCTACGTTGAACGATGCACCGCGAAACTCCTTCGAAGACCGAACAGGCTTTCATCTCCGCGAGGGAGCCATCAAGTCTAATCATAGTCAGCGGATCGTCGCACCGCACTTTTCCGAAGGCCATATCACTGAAACGTTGTACCATCCAGGAACACACGAAAGGCAAGTCTAGAGATCCATGAATTCGCAGAACATGATACACATGTGTAGATAGCGAATAGAAAATAGCAGAGAAGTATAGCAAAAGCCGCTCGTGTAGAGCCAAATAAAGGTAAGACAAGGGTCCAATATGCACGAAGAATGAAGAAAGAAGAACGAAGGGTGGCGGGTACGATGATGGTGGAGGAGAGTCGGGTGGTTTGATTGGCTGAGGGTTAGGGATGGGAAGATAGCATGTTCGAGTGCTGAGAATGAAGAGTATCGTCAGTATCACAATTTAGAGAAGTAAGTCGGTCTCGAACTAACGTTTAAGCGATGAGGCAGTAGCCCTGGCCACCGGTGCTGCCGCCTTCCTGGTCGATGATGACGACCTCTTCGGGCTTAGAGGAAGCGGAGGTGGAAGCGAAGGAAGTGAAGGAAAAGTAGGAGTCCATTGGTAGAGAGATGTGGGTGCTTTTGGAGTTGAGAGTGGGTAGGAGAGTTGTGAATGCGAGTGAGGGCTGGGAGCTGATGATGGCCGACTTGGACCTCGGAAGTGAAGCTGGTTATATACTCCACTTCGCTGACGAGGTTGGACATGCGTGACGGATGGCCAGAGAAAGGGAAATGACAGTTTTGATGGCATTACCTTCTCATCGCGAATCTAGATTTGGCCAGGAGTACGGTTCCTCTCTTGAGACCGGAGGAGGCTAGGCTCGAACGGGTTTGCCCCTGAGGTCGTTGTACTCGCTATGTTCACCGATTAGGCCAGGAACGACCCCAAGCATCAAGAATTTCAACTTGATGCCTAAAACCAATCAACCCCTCAAGCCATGCAATTGTTGTTGGACTGATAATTTGTGTCACTGTCGAGGATTACAATCCAAGCCGGGATTGCAACGGTCGAGCCAGCATCTTCGCGCCACCTTGAAAACGAGAAGTTGCCGGGGATCTCTACGAGGCCCGACATTGAGCTGCACATGATCACGCGGTGCCACACGGTGGTAGGAAAGGCGTATCCTACCAAAGTCTCGAGTCTAGAATGCCACATACATGTATAAAGGCGCTTGACGAATAACCCTCGGCGAACTCAGCTTCCGATAAGCGATCCATGGGGGGAGAGACGTAACAGTGAGGGGTCGGTAGAAAAGGAAAAAATTTGAATTGAATTCGCTGTCCTGAGGTTAAGGGATAGGAAAAGTCAGAGAGGGAAGGTCCCTTCGGATAGGTGAAACATGAGGCGCCCTGGGAGACCTCTGGGAAAGTTGTGTCAAATTGATTCCCGAAACCGGACTTAACGGTCGTAGGGACGGAATTGCGTCATCGTCTGGATTCTCTCCCCCAACCCCGCTTTTGCACAACCTCCCATCACCTCGATAGAGGCCAGTTGGGTATGGCCGAACATTATCTATTCCAGCGCTCGGACGGTTTGGAACGATTGTCACGCACTGTCGTCCAAAGCTACGTAGCATTCTATCTGTGGTTTGGACAAAGTATTCTGGGAAATGAAACATCGTAGCCGAGCCTCGGCCCCATTTGGAGTATACCACTTGCACCTCGGATCGGTCGCGCTGACAGGGGCTTTCCAAAGCCTTGCATTGCAACTGGCAAAGGGAGGACGCAGACCTTTCGCAACCATTCACAATTCCCGGAATGACGACTCTGGTATACGAGATCCCCACTGCCGAGATTCAACTTGAGTCTGAGGGCATGGTCTATCGTTTCTGAACTAGTTTCATGTCGGGCGCTGCCACTTATGGAGGTGAAAGTGCTGTTCGGGACCACTGTCCTGCGGACTGAGGGAGCCGATATCCATATATTCACAGGACAACGATCATAGAAAAAATCATAGCGCCAAAGTAGAAGATGAAAAACGAGAATATGAACGAAGAACGAAGAGCAGGCAAGGGACTCCGATTGACCTTCGGAAACGAGCATGCATGATGCAGTTGCCGTTACTAAAGCAAAGAATCCATCAACTTCTTATTCCTGTACGGGGAGCGCACGATACGGACTCACGTTTAAGCGATGGTGCAGTAGCCTTGGCCGCCGGTGCTGCCGCCCTCCTGGTCGACGATGACGACCTCCTCGGGCTTAGAAGCAGCAGAGGTGGAAGCGAAGGAAGTGAAAGTGAAGTAGGAGTCCATTGGTAGAGGTGTTTTAGTTTTGTGAGGAGGTGAGTGGTAAGTGAAGAGCGGGTGTGAGGACTGGGTGATGAACTACTCCAGACCTCGAAATCCAAAGCCTGTTATATACCTTGCCTCCTCGGATTGAAATAGAAATCAAGTACCCCAGGACTCGCCACTTGTAGCAAGAGGGAGATGAGTGGTGGAAGGGACTCGTTGGAAGCCCTTTCGGGACATCACGGTCTCGATCGAGCACGCTCAAACGAGGGTTTGAACTGGATTTGGTCTTTCAGAGCCGTTCTCCCCGTGTTTACAAGTTTGTAGACGACTTGGTCACTGTACGAACTTGGAATGTGTCCAGGTTGGGAACTCAAACTGGTGAGGGAACCTGATTCGACTGCGCCCAATCTAGGTACCAGGGCATCCGGCGTCTGAACTCGCTTGTGTTTCGGCATTGTTGTCATGCAGCATCTAGGACCTACATCTATACATGGTTAAAATCACGTTTTACTTTCTTTCTTGGTGATAAAGGGCACCTAGCTATGGGAACTGCGTCATCGACCGTTCCTCGTAGCAAAAGAACCGCTATCCACATTTATCATACCATGCATTGCGAACCTTCATCTTAATTCGAGATTATATTCGAATTTTACTCCTGAAACTCTGGATCCTGGATTCAGAGAAAGGGAAGCCGGGCAAAAAACCTCTGGTGGATGCTCTGCCACGAGGAAGCCGTAATGAGCTTAGCGACAGAAGCCCAAGAAGCTCCTCCGTACAGTCGCAACGTGGATTAAACGTGATTAACAACGCTTCTTTATCTATTTGTTGAATATGTACGAGGGGTTATCACAAAGGGAGGGGGAGGGACGCTTCTTGCCGGAGAAACGAATCAAGACCATGCCTCGGGAGCCCGCACAATCCGAAAATGTACTAGCTTCGTCGTTATCCCCCTGACTGAGTTCGCCGATGTGGCTTCGTGAGAGTGGCGGTAGCGTAGTTCATTGCACGAGCCTGATTTGGATCGTCGGACCGTAGATGGAAGTACATTTGCCACACGTCAAATGTCGATAAACTAGTCTTAAAGTTGAATCTAACTACCGTCACTAACAGAAATAGCTCGATTTACCGAAGAAGAAGATGCCGAACTGATAAGCAACCGGGTGGTGGAAAGGGTCATCAGAACCTCGGTTGGTCATCGTCGAGGGTTCTTGCGCCTCCTGGAAGTGATGAACAACCTTTGCTTGCTCGTGACTCTCCCACGTAAGTGACAACCATCGACCGGCTTCTCCCCTTATGCGGTTGTTCAAGCGTTTTACGCCGAACGAATCATGGCGGTAACTGCTTCCGATGTCCGAAGATGGAAACGGACGTTCATCTGAATGAGCCGTCTAGTCTAACCACGGATCAGTACGTCTCACTGCACCGTCCCGTGGCTCCTTTTACTTTCGTGGTTGGAGAGCGACAATCGGTCTTCAACAACACGTGATATCGTTCACGCGCACACGAAAGGTAAGTTTAGAGATCCATGGATTCGCGGGACATGATACACATGTTTAAATAGCGAATAGGCGATAACAGAGTAGGATAGACAAAAAGCGCTCTTCTAGAGCAAAATAGAATGCAAACAAAAAAGGCCCAATATGAACGAAGGACGAAGGGTGGCGGGTAAGCTAGGGATTGTGGGGTGTCGGACGGCTTGAGTGGTTATGAAGGAGGGATCGAAAGATACATGTCTTCGAGTGCTGAATATGACGAATATCGTCAGCACCGCACCTTCAAGAAGCTGGTCCTGAACTAACCTTCAAGCAATGACGCAGTAGCCCTGGCCGCCGGTGCTGCCGCCTTCCTGGTCGATGATGACGACCTCCTCGGGCTTAGAGGAAGCGGAGGTGGAGGCGAAGGAAGTGAAGGCGAAGTAGGAGTCCATTGGTAGAGAGGTGTGGAGTTTTGGTTTTGGGAGTGGGTAAGAGAGTTGTGAATGCGAGTGAGGACTGTGAGCGGATGATGAACCACCCCGACCTCCGAAGCCAAGCTAGTTATATACCCCATTTGCGACGAGGCTTTGACGTGAGCAATGCATAGATAAAGAAAGGGAAATGGCGGTTTTGATGCTGTTACCTTCCACCGCGAACCTAGATTTGGCCAGGAGTAAGGCTCTTTTCTTTGCGGCTGGGGAAGAGACCAAGCTCAAACGGCTTTGCCCCTGAGGTCGCTGTACTCGTGATGTTCGCCGACTAGGCCAGGAACAACCCCCAAGCATCCAGAGTTTCACCTTCTTGATGCCCAAAAGCAATCTCGCGTCGTCAGCCCCTCCAGCTATGTGGTTGCTATTGCACTGATATTCCATCACACCGTCGAGTCCTTACGTTCCAAACCGTGATTACAACGGTCGAGCTAACAACCTCCCGCCACCTTGAGAACGAGAAGTTGTGAGGGATCTCTTCGAGACCCGACGCATTGAGTTGCGCATAATCACGCGGTGCCACATGGTGGTAATAGTGGCGTACCGTACCGGGGCCTCGAGTCTAGACTGCCACATAAGCTATAAAGGCGCTTGACGAATAATTTTCGGTGAACTCAGCTTCCGATATGCGATCCATACGGGGCACAGATGTGACAGTCGGGGGTCGGTAGAAAGGGTAAATTTGAAATGAATGCTCTGTCCTGGGGTATAGACGTTCAGAAAAGGAAAGTCCCTTCAACTGGTGGAGGAGGACCGAGACATGAGGCGCCAGGAAGAGATCTGGGAAAGTTCCCGGAACCGGACCTAACGGATGTAGGGCCGGAATTGCGCCATCATCTGGATTCTTTTCCTCCCGCTTTTGCATAACCTCCCATCACCTCAATAGAGACCAGTTGGCCACGGCCAAACAGTATTTATTCAAGGGTTCAGACTATATGAAATGATGGCCACGCACTGTCGTCCAAAGCTACGTAGCATTCTACCAGCGGTTGGACAAGGGATCCCGGAAATGAAGCTGCGAAGCCGAGACTCGGCCCCATTTGGAGAATACCACTTGCATCCCCATTTGATTGTGCTTACAGGGACTCCCCAAAACCCGTGCACTGCGACTGGCAAAGGAAAGATGCAGACCTTTCGCGACCATTTACAATTTCCGGGGTGATGACTCTACTGTACGGAATTTCCACTGCCGAGATTCGACTTGAATCATCGGGCGTGTGGTCTAATTGTTGCTAAACTCGCTTTATTTCTGTCACTGGTGGGAAAGCGCTCTTTGGGACCATTGTTCCGCGGACTGAGGGAGTCGATATCCATATATTCACAGGACAGCCATCATAACAAAACCATAGGTGCGAAAGTAGAATACCAAAGCGAGAATATGAACGAAGAACGAAGAGTAGGTGAGGAGCGATTCTCCGATTGACCCTCGGAAACGAGCAAGGGCAATGCAGTTGCCGCTGCTAAAGCAAAGAATCTATCAGTTTCTTATTCGTGTACCGGGAACGGACGATCCGGACTCACGTTTAAGCGATGGTACAGTAGCCTTGGCCGCCGGTGCTGCCGCCTTCCTGGTCGACGATGATGACTTCCTCGGGCTTAGAAGCAGCAGAGGTGGAAGCGAAGGAAGTGAAAATGAAGTAGGAGTCCATTGGTAGAGGTGTTTTAGTTCTGTGAGAAGGTGAGAGTGGCAGAGAAGAGTGGATGTGAGGACTTGGGTGATGAACTACTCCAGACCTCGAAATCCAAGGCCTGTTATATACCTTACCTCCTCGGACCGAAATAGGAACCAAGTACCTCAGAAACCGCCACTCGTGGCAAGAGAAAAATGAGTGGGGAAAGGAACTCGTTGGAAGCGCTTTCAGGAAATCGCGGTCTCGATCGAGCAGCCTCAAACGAGGGTTGAATCGGATTTGGTCTTCCAGAGTCATTCTCCTCGTGTTCATACGCTTGTAGACGACTTGGGTAAGGTACGAACTTGAAATGTGTCCAGGAGGGGAACCCAAACTGGTGATTGAACCTGAGTCGAGTACGCCCAGTCTAGGTACCCAGGACCTCCGCCGTCGGAGCTTGTTTGTGTTTCAGCATTGTTGTCACGCAGCAATCTAGGACTTACATCTACGCATGGTTAATATCACGTTTACCTTCTTTCTCGGCGACAAAGGGCGCCAAGCTATGGAACTGCGTCATCGACCTGTCCCCGTAGCAAAAGAACCGCTATCCACATCCGTCACCCATGCATTGCGAACTTTCATCTTAATTTGATATTCTGTCCGATTTTTTGCCCCTGAAACCGCGGCTCCTGGATTACTCAGAGAAAGGGAAGCCGGGGGGAAAACCTTCTGCGGATGCTCTGCCACGAGGAAGCCCGGATGAGGTTAGCGACAGAAGCCCAGGAAGCTCCTCCGTGCAGTCGCAACGTAGATTAAACGTGGTTATCCACGCTTTTTGATCCGTTCGTGGAACAAGTACGAGCGATTATCACAAAGGGAGGTGGAGGGACGAGCGGTACCGCTTCCTGCCGGAGAAACCAAATCAAAACCATGCCTCGGGAGCCCGCACAATCCGAAAACGCACTAGCTTCGTCGTTATCCCCCTGACTGAGTTCGCCGATGTGGCTTTTCGTGGGAGCGGCGGTAGGGTAGTCCGTTGCACGAGCCTGATTTGGATCGTCTGACCGCATATGGAATTACATTTGCCACACATCAAATGTCGATAAACTAGTCTTAAAGTTGAATCTAACTACCGTCACTACCAAAAGCAGCTCGATTTACCGAGGAAGAACCAAAGAAGATGCCGAGCCGATAAGCGACCGGGTGGTGGAAAGGGCCAACAGAACCTCGGTTGGTAATCCTAGGGGGGTTCTTGTGCCTCCTGGAAGCGATGAACAACCTTTGCTTGCTCGTGGCTCTCCGACGGGAGCAAGAACTATCGGCCCCCTTCTGCCTTTATGCGAGATTTCAAGCGTTTTACGTCGAACGAGTCACGGCGGCAACTGCTTCCGATGTCCGAAGATCGAAACGGGCGTTCATCTCAGTGGGGCCGTCAGTCTAATCACAGGGAACAGTACGTCTCGTTGAACCATCCCGTGTGTCCTTTTAATTTCGTCGTTGGAAAGCGATCATCGGCTTTCGACAAAGCGTCATCTCGCTCGCGTGCACGCGGGGGCAAGTCTAGAGATCCATAGATTCGCAGGGCATGATACACATGTGTAAATAGCGAATAGACGATAGCAGAGTAGGATAGACAAAAGCTCTCGTGCAGAGCAAAAATAGAATGAAAAGAACAAAAGGCCCAATATGAACGAAGAACGAAGACGAAGAACGAAGTGTGGCGTGTAGGATGGTGATCGGAGAGAGTCGGATGGTTTGATTGGTTATGCTGTGGGGATGGGAAGATACACACGTCTTAGAGTGCTGAATATGAAGAGTATCGTCAATATCGCAGCTTCAAGAAGTAAGGAGGTCCTGGACTAACCTTTAAGCAATGACGCAGTAGCCCTGGCCGCCGGTGCTGCCACCTTCCTGGTCGATGATGACGACCTCCTCGGGCTTCGAGGAAGCGGAAGTAGAGGCGAAGGAAGTGAAGGCGAAGTAGGAGTCCATTGGTAGAGAGGTGTGGAGTTTTGGTTTGAGAGTGAGTAAGAGAGTTGTGAATGCGAGTGAGGACTGTGAGGCTGATGATGAGCCAATCCGACCTCGGAAGTGGGCTTCGTTATATACCCCATTTCGCTGATGAGGTGTGATGCGAGCGACGTATGGCTAGAGAAAGGGAAATGAACATTTTGGATGGCGTTACGTTCTCGTCGCGAATCTAGATTTGGCCAGGAGTAAGGTTCTTTTCTTTGCGGCTGGGGAAAAGAGGCTAACCTCGATCGGGGCTTGCCCCTGAGGTCGTTGTACTCGTTAAGTTCACCCAGCTGGTCAGGAACAACCACCAATCATCCAAATTTCACCTCCCGAATGCCCAAAGCTCGTCACGTCGCCAGATCCTCCAGGCTATTGCAATTGCCATCGAATGGCTGATTCGCCATACCACAGAGTGCTCGCATCCGAACGGCCGAGGTCGCATTATCAAGCAAATTTTAGACTTGGGAGTCGCTGCGGATGCCTTCGGGGGCCGACGCACTGCGACGGTTGACTTGCACGTCATCACGCGAGTGGCACATGCTGCCAAAGAACCCAGAGTCTACCAAAGTCTCGAGGCGAGACTGCCTTTTAGACGTAGAAAGGCGCTTGATGGGATCCTGCTCGGCGAACTCAGCTTCTGATAAGCGATCCCATGGGTGACGAATGAAGGGGTACGTCAAATGGAGAAAATTGAATTGAATTGCGCTGGCATGCCCGATTTGGGGGTAACGCGGCAAACACAGCTTCTAGCCGATCGGGGAAATAGGCATCTCATATCCCGAAGGGGAAGGGCCCTTCGGCTGGAGGGGAAAGAAGCATCAAGACATGAGGCGCCGTGAGAGAAAAGTTGGGAAGGTTGTGCACTTGGTGTCATCTTGATTCCCGATTGCCGGACTTAACGGTCGTAGAGACGAAGTCCCGTCGACCTTTGCACCGTCTGAACTCCTAGCCCCTGCCTACTTCTGCGTGCCCCCTGTGACATTAAAACATGTTTGCTAGTCGAAAAAAGTGGAACAGTGGTCGTCCCAGCGTTCGAGCACTTTGCGATGATGAGCGACAATGACAACCACCCGTCAAGCCACGTCGGAGGCCCATCGGTTCTTTCCGCAACGCATCCCAGGAAATGAAGTATCGAAGCAGAGCCTCGACTCCACATGAACAACCCAATTGAATCTCGATTTGATCGCGATAACAGGGAATATCCAGAGGAGTGGGATGCAACGAGGCGACAGAGGGATTGGTGATACCCGGTTACCGAATAGCCCCCAATCGAGATACGGGCAGGGTTTATATTACGAATCCGGCGAACTCAGTAAGGGTTAGTCTTCGTAAATTAGTGGGACGGTGTGAGGCTGGGTCGAGAACGACTTTTTTGGGGGCTGTGAGACAAGGATTTGTGAGAACTTCGGCGTGTTTTGGTTCTCCCTTTGTGAACAATTTCCCAGCCACCCTCCCTCCATTGCACTGCTACGTCTCGCCCATGCCCAAGTCAAGAACGAACACTTCAGTTGATTATATATTGTTGCTGTGGTTACTTCTGGTGGTGATCAATGGTCTTGTTGCATGTAGTGCTTGGGCATCGGGCTCTCGTGGGCTTTTGCGACGCTTCCGTGCTGCCGGCCTTTGCATCCCACCGGTTGAAACTTCTCGCAACCTCAGGTGGTCTCGAGGCGTGATTCCTTGAGATTATAGTTGCCATCCGATGCACTCCTCGGCGAACTCTGGCGAACTCAGCTGAACAACCCCATGTTTAATTCTCCGGTGTATCCCAATCGGGCGACGGACCCTTTCCCTGTATCTAGGGTACTCAATCTCATCCACCCTTGCCCCAATCGAGATTGCGAGGAGCCATTGACACCGCATGCACCGGCTTCACTTACCTCTCAGGCTCGTTCTCTCACTCGGTCCGGCGGTGGGAGGTTCCACTTGGTGGCCATGCTATATAACTCTCCCTTCCCGAGACCCCCAACTGGTCCTCATCACTCCAACAGATCTCGCCTCCTCACAGCTCTTCTCAGCTCTTCCACAACTCGATCTACTCTTCCCAACCACCCATCCACACATCTCCAATGGACTACTACTACACTCTGTCTTCCACCGTCTCTTCCGCCGCTGCCTCTACCAGGCCCCAGGAAGTCGTCATCGATATTGTTGACTACGAGGGTGGCAGCACTGGTGGCCAAGGCTACTGCACTATCGCCTAAACGTGATTTTTAATTCGATACTGTGACTCGCAGACTCCAGTTTCTGACGACTTGTTCCAATCTAGTGGCACCCCTTACAAAAAAAACCTCTGCCCACTCGCCTACCCGCCCTCCTCCGTGTCCCACAACAACCTCAACCACCACCTATGTTCTTCAAACCCACTATGCATATCAACGGAGCACCTTCGTTCTCGCTCCGCTTGATCTCCCCTTTCTTCGGATCCTATCATCTTCGCTTCTCATGATTTACGCTTTTTTTTGCTGCTTGCCTTTGTCCTTGGATCTTTCCCGCGCTTTTCAGGATGACTCCTGCTGCTTTCGATCTTTCGGCGCTCTTCGCTTTCGTTGTTTATTCTCCTCTATCTGTTCTATTTTGTAGTTAATATGTATTACATGGAGTAAATGCATAGATGCATAACAGTAACTGGTCTTCGCGCGTGTACTGCGAGGTTGATCAAGAAGCCGCTTCTGTGGGAAAAGCGGTGATTTGGATTTGAACGTGAACCGCGGTGCCCTCCGGTCTCGCCCTCAGCATTCCTGGTGAAGAGAATGACGCGACAAGGCAAATCTATCCAGTGTCTACCTATGAACCAAGTTCACCTTGTCGAGGCTTTCTTCACATACAGCTTCAGGAGCAGCAAACGATCCGTGTTATCGGCAACCCCCGTCACCGCGGACGACCACGCAAGCCCTCGGGCGTACACCAAGATAAACCGTAAATCCACACTGCCGAGCCAAGCGCGCAGCTTGCCGAGTGTGGTGCCGCCGGTCTTACCCGTCCATTGACCGAACCACCTGCTCGCGTCATCGTGCCATACGACAATGCCCGGCCTACCGCAAGGGATCACAAAAGGATCAGAAGAAGCGACATATCCGTTTCGATGAACTCGCGACCATTACTAACGTTCACGCGGGAGGTGCCGGTACAGGAAATTCTTTTTCCACGACTCTAAAACTGCCCCACGGAATGAATTGAACTTCGCGACCTGTCCCCTCCAGAAAGGGATCATCGGCGGCGAACACACCTTCTCCAGGCCTTGGTGATGTTTTAGGAAGGTACACGTAACCGGCTGCGGTGCGTCTCGGAACCAAATTAATGAATTTATTTCTTCTTTAGGGGCTGTTCAAATTTGATCACCGGCGCCCCACGCAAAACTCCGATTGTCCAATCGCCGACCGCCATTTTTCTTCAAACAACCTTAACCCCCGATGACCGGTCGGAGAGGGGTGGCGTCCCTTAGACTAAGCCTCCATCGCGATTTCATCTCGATAGTTGCGGGTTCTTATCGTGATTCCGCCATTGATGCGTTGCAGTGATTGATGGGAAGATGGAACGTCCCTCTCCTTTTACCCCAATCCAGGTCTATTTTACGCCCCCCCCACCCGCTTGCAAGGCTCCTTTCGGCGAACTCAGTCAGGGGGAAGAACCTTCAACCTTTGGTAACGCCACAACGAGGGTTAGACCGCTGGTCATTTCCGGGACAGGAAGCGCCAATGTATTTGGACCTCCCTTTATCGTTAGCTCGTTCTCGGCCCGGTTTCACTACAATTCGGTCTTACTGGACTCAAGAACGATGACGACGGCTCGCGCTGCGGTGCCAGAAAAAATCTTCCCAACTCGCCACCGTCCCTCCGAACTACAGCTCAAGCTGGTCCCTGTGGTATGGAGACGTCGAGGGTCGGTGGCGGGGGTCGGTCGACCCTCGGGACGGGGTTCACACTCTGGGCGGGGGGCTTCCGGACGCCGAAACCATGTCATCACCGTCGGCCTAAAAGGCTCGAAGAGATTTAGGCTCGGGCCTGATCCAGACGCCTTCATCGGCAACGCACCGGCAGCATGACCCCTAAGTCCACGAAGTCGATGCGTCATGGGCACCCCCTCAATTATTTCCATTTTTATCGTTCCCAGTCTTCTAGCATGGTTTACATTGACGACTGGCAATCCCATCCCTTGATGCGGCTCGTTTTGGACTTGGGCACCAGTCTCGACGCCGGTCGAATGATGACCTTCCCTTTCTCGACCCGTTTTTCGTCTAGTGGCAACGTTCGAGGTTGCATTATTTTCGCCTATAGTTCGAGAGTCGGACGTCAAGGTATAAAGTCTGGTCGGATTTGCAGGTCAAGTCGTTCTCCATCAGCTCTCACATCCTCTTCAGCTCTCATACACACTCTCAAAACCTTCCTCTAAAACACATCTTCATCTTCCACTTAACAATGGACGCCTACTTCACCCTCTTCTCCGCTGCTTCCGCCGCTTCCACCAAGCCCGAGGAAGTCGTCCTCGTCGACCAGGAAGATGGCAGCACCGGTGGCCAGGGCTACTGCACCATCGCCTAAATGTGAGTATTCTCCCGATCCCGCGAAGGCAGAGATCAAATGCTGACTACTTTCTCTCTCTTTAAAGTGGCATGCACACTAGAAATGCTCGCAGCGACGAGCACTGCGGATCCGCTCCGCAAACCCAGTTCTTCGCACTCTTCGTTCTGCCATTACATTTTCGTGCTTTTGCCTCTTCTTCTTCGTTTTCGTTCTATTTCGCTTTCATATTTTCGCTTTTTATGGTGTTCTATGAAGCTTGATCTCCTGGGAATGGATGTCCATATGCTTGCGCTTTTTTCATACCAGGGCGAACCACATCTCGAACTGTCATAACTTCGGCGCTCCTCAGTGGCGTACAAAAAGCACTCGAGATAAGCACGAGTTTATGGGATATCATTCCCCGCCTTATAATCAACATACCCCCATGATCTAATCGGCGACCAAACATTCGTGTTTAGGCCTTCCGAGACATGAACGTTCTTTGATAAGGGTTGAGCTTCGGGTTGCTCGCAGTTCCCCGAGTGCCGAACGCCACAAGTGAGAGACTATGGCCGGGCTTTTCTATGTTACCAACTCTTCTCTTAGACTGAAAGCAAGCTAAGGACGAGATTTCCCGTGTCTCCGACGCAACCGTTAAGTCCGGGATTCGGAATTTCCCCGTTTCACTGACCCACGTGACACCCCTCGGCACTCTGCTCGCACGTTATAAATGTATTATCACGCATGGCCGTTCCTTTTGTTCTCTGTGGCATTTGGTGTCTTTCTGCTTCCTTGACTTATTCGAACAGCCTCGCCATCTTTGGATACGAGTATCCTTCCCCTATCCCCCGACTTCCGAATTATGCAAAGCTGCATTCACCGGTGTTCTCCATCAAGGCACCATACCTTTATGCGCAACTTTGTCCCGGGGTCTTGGTGAAGTGGTTCTTATGGTAACATCTCACAACGGGGTACCGCTCAATGCTGTACAAGTCAACGTCCGAACAAATGGGGCATCCTCAGCGACCTTCGAGTGCTGAAGGCTGTCTTGGGGATCCTATCGTGACTACCGAAATTCGTATTCATAGCTCATAGTACAAGTACCTGATGTTCTGGGGACTATTTGATGTGTTGCAGTGATTGATGGGAAGAAGGGACGTCCCTTTCCCTCTTTTTACCCCAATCAGGTCTATTTTACGCCTCCCCACTCGCGCAAGGCTCCTTTCGGCGAACTCAGTCAGGGGGGGGGGAGAACCTTGAACCTTTCGGCAACGCCACAACGAGGGTTAGACCACTCGTCACTTTTCTGAGACAGGAAGCGCCAATTTATTTGGACCTCCCTTTATCGTTAGGTTTTCGGCCCGGTTTCACTACAATTCGGTCTTACTGGACGCAAGAACTATGACGACGGCTCGCGCTGCAGTGCGAGAAAATCTCCCCAACTCGCCACTGACCCTCCGAACTACTGCTCGAGCTTGTCCCGGTGGTAAAGAGTCGTGGAGGGTGGGGGACGGGGGTCAGTCGAGCCTCGGGACGAGGTTCACACCCTGGGCGACGGGCTTCTAGACGCCAAATTTAGGCACGTCACCGCTTGAACAGATGAAACCTTGGCCCGCTCCAGACGCCCCCATCGGCAACGCACCGGCAGCATTCAAAACACCCCTAAGTTCACGAATTCGATGCATCATGGGTTCCCCTCAATAATTTCCATTTCCATCGTTCCCAGTCTTCTAACATGGTGTTACGTTGACAACTGGCAGTTCCGTCCCTTGATGCGGCTCGTTTTGGACTTTGGCACCAGTCTCGACGCCGGTCGAATGATGACCTTCCCTTTCTCGACCCGTTTTTGTCTAGTGGCAACATTCGAGGTTGCATTATTTTCGCCTATAGTTCGAGAGGCGGACGTCAAGGTATAAAGTCTGGTCGGATTTCGAGGTCAAGTCGTTCTCCATCAGCTCTCACATCCTCTTCAGCTCTCATACACACTCTTAAAACCTTCCTCTAAAACACATCTCCATCTCCTACTCAACCATGGACTCCTACTTCACTCTCTTCTCCGGTGCTTCCGCCGCCTCCACCAAGCCCGAGGAAATCGTCCTCGTCGACCAGGAAGATGGCAGCACCGGTGGCCAGGGCTACTGCACCATCGCCTAAATGTGAGTTTCTACCAATCCTGCGAAAGTAGATATCAAATGCTAACTAATTTCTCTCTCTTTAAAGTGGCATAGCACACTAGAAATGCTCGCAGCGACGAGCACCGCGGACCCGTTTCGCAAAGCCAGTTCTTCACACTCTTCGTTCTGCCATTAAATTTTTGTGCTTTTGCCTCTTCTTCGTTTTCGTTCCCTTTCGATTTGGTGTTTTCGCTTTTCGTGGTGTTCTATGAAGCTTGATTTCCTGTGAATGGATATTCGGCGCATTTTGATACCAGAGGTGCTCCAACTCCCGAACCGCCATGAGAATGATAGTCGAGCTTTCTAAGACACTGACCCATATCTTAGACCGAGAGGTGGTACGCGAAAGTAAGCGGGGCTAGGAAGGACTGAATGTTGGGATTTTCCACGTCCCCGATTCGACCGCAGGTCCGATATTCGGAAAACTCGTTACTTCAACCCTCTCCTTTTCTTCTCTGTGGCAATTTTCTGGATTTCTCCATTTGATTTTGCCCATCTTCATGTGTCGCTGTCTTTGCATGGGTTCGTCCTGAGGATCCATAGACTTCGACTCCTTCGCCTCTCAGTCTGTTACTGTGCGACCTTCCCTCAGAAGTCGGTGGTCGCACTTTCTTATCTCCGAGTGCTGGTAAATGCCGCATTTTAGCGGATATTGAGGTCTTTGTCCCCACCAAGCTAAGAGCGAGGTTGATCACCCGTGGAGTAGAGATGCTGTAAGGCGAACTTGTCAACTGTCGAAAGGACCTGTTGTCCCTTTTGGATTCTCATTTAAATGACGGAAGTCCGCTTCATTTGTTCGCACTCGAGCCTCAGGTTGACGGTTTTTGCGATCAAGCGGGAGATGGAATAAATCTACTCTATATTCAGGCTCGACCATTGTTATGGGTCGTGAAATTCTCAAATTCCCTTACGTCATAGGCTGAAGAACGACCCAGAGTTCCATGAAGATACGTCATGCTCCGCCCTAGCATAAGGCCTAAGTATTCCAGGCCAAGGATTGAAGACGAAACGCTCCATACAACCAAACTAAATAGTGTATATATGTGTGTTGCAGATTAAGGAGCAATCTGGACGCTGAGCGATTTGAAAGTAGCAGAAGCAAAGAGAACCCATGGCCACCAGATCCAGCACAGCCATGGATAGAAGATACAAAGCCAATTGCGAGGGCAAATACTGGTCCTACACAACGCGTTTAACGTTCAGCAACAGAACGTATAAAATGCTTCGATAACTGTCAATTACTGGATCGAATCAATGCTCTTCTGGATTTCAGGATACTTTTCAGCGACGCTTTGAGGAGCGATAAGGGAGACCGAAACCGCCTATTGGGAATCGTGAGATTGTGAGTTATCGATGCACGGCAGAAGCAAAGGCGAACGTACGGTAAGGAATTCCGTTGAAACATATTGAATGTCACTCTCTGTAAGGCCTCCAGAGACTTGATCGAATGGTAGCTTCCCAATTTGGTTAATTTGGGCTGCCGTGTTGCCGATCACCGCGTCCACCTGTGACAGCACAGACTGGACGTAGGCAGGTTCGGCATTCAGAGTCGAATTGAATACAATGGCACCTGCATATGCTCGGAGGTAAGCGATTGATTCGGGGTCGTCTAGGGTTGATGAGTACTCACGCTGAAGCTGCTGCCTGAGCGAAGTTACTTGTGCAGTAGCGTTTTTGAAGATATCGGGTAGAGTGAGAGTACTGGCACGAGCATCAAGATCCGAGGCTGCGACAGACGAGCTGAGGGCAACTAAGACGGCGAGGAGCTGGGTTTTGGTGGATGATGAGAACATGGTTGTAGATGGATGAGGAGTGAAGTGGATGGAGAATGCTGCTAGATAGGTCAGTCTAGGTGTATTTATAGCCACGTTTTGACAGCTATATCAAACGGATAAACTATTCTGAACTAAGGCAACTGTAAATGAGAAGGACCAGCGTCTGTGAAGGCCAAGAAAGTTCGGACCCGCCGGATGAGGGAAGCACTTGATCAGAGGTGTCTTGAAGATGTCAAAGACCGAATCGACTACTGGATGGAGAAGGTAAGAGCACAAATGCGGAGAATCCGGGTCCGTCGAGGCGTGCGAAGGATCGTCAGGCTCGGTCAATCGTCGGACGGTGCGGGGGTTGGCCGAGTTGATCGGAGCTGCCGCTTCCACCCATTCTTCCGCGACCGAGAAGTTTCGCATAGACTTCGAGGTGCAAAGCAAAAATCGAGTACTGAATTACATCTCGGAAATGTGGTTCGATCTTCTCGGAGTCATCGGTTGTGGATGCTGGACATGTGGCCCAACGCCCCGGCAGATTGCAAAGAAGTAGAAGATTGATCATCTTTCGTCAACACCATGGCACCTAACGCGCGTATATAGGGGTAATAAGTTCCAAAGCAATGGATTATTATCCTTTATTTAAGCTGTTTGAGGTTCCGAAGCAGCAACTTCACCCGGGTCGAGGGCTCAGGTTCGACCGCCACTGGGATCCGACCGGAGCGCGGTCGGTCGGGTGTTCGTCGGAGACCTCAGTTCGGATAACGACGTGGATTCTGGAGAAGCTCAAAATCCCGCACCTCTAAATGGCCTTGCGCAATTGAACCTAGTTTAACCTTACCGGGATCCTAACCTCCATCCAACCAGCTGACATCTTGAGAAGCCCCTTGGAGAGTAGTTCTGGACAGAATGGCACCCAGCAAGTGCTTCTCAAGCTGGTTCAGTAGCAGTTGAGACAGAATACTGTACGTTCGGATGAATGGATGGAATCTAATTGAGGCCCTGAGGATGTGAAAGAGAGTCCAACGGACACGCCATCAGCGGGAGGTTGGTCGGAGACCACCCTTCACGCAAATCCGCGTCTTGAGAGAGAAATAAAGTTCATAACAATTCTAAATGGCCTTCACGAGTGGACCCTTACTCATTGCTGTGGACTGCCAAGGAAACCCTCACCGTCGAAGTGTCCGAATTGGTCGGAGCAAGCGGAGACGCAATCTCCGCAAGCACCGAAGCCGTTGAATAGTAAGCGATTCGTTCAAAGAACAGCGAATTGAAATTGACCATTTGCCCTAATGAAGTTAGCCCTCTGATAGTCGGACGGAAATGGTAGCCATATGGGCTTGATGATATCCACCGCGTTGTTTTCATACAAGGATGACCGTGGGGACACTGAGCACCCACATCCCCAGATGCCTTCAGTAGTCGTGGCACAACTCTCCAAATGTGGCTCTTAGTAACGTCAGGGAATAGCCGCGTGATATCGACAGCCCAAGTCAGAATGTAGAACTGGTCGTATCCACAAATGAGCTCTCGTTATTGGTCGTTGACCGGCCAGAGCATAGTCTACGAGAGTCAGACAGCTCTCCTGCCTTTCGAAACTTCACAAACTCTTCATATTTTGTGATGGACGCCTGCTCTACTCTAACCGGAAATTATTTCTCTGCGTCTTCCTCGAAGTCTGAGGAGATTCTCATCGTCGATTCTAGAGGCGGAAGCAGCCCAAGCTACTGCACCATCGCTTCGAGGTTAGTTTTGAATGGCCCAGATTATTCAATGGATGCCATTTACTGATCTTGGACTGCAAAAGATTGATATTGTGCTATTCTTCAGAGTTTGGCGTCCTGTGAATTGATGGATGTTCGACTCTCTTAGACTTCGCGTGCAAGGTATCCTCTCGAGTCGCTTTCATAACGGCGCTCCCGTAATTCAGGGCGCAGAGCTCATCGCATGAAGTGGCTGGCGGGTTACACTTGGGCGATAGATACGCCGTTATCGCTTCGTGTTAACGCTCATCGAGTGGTTGCTCCTTTCCGAGTGTCAAGAAGGAAACCTGGAATGCGGCAACCGGCTAAGTAAATTTTAATTCCGAGCAGGCGCAAAATATTATGGACCGTTGATTGCAGCTTCCTGTCTTGAAGCTCGGTTCGATAACTTCCGACGAGACCATTCGACATTTGCGTTTCAGAAGCGAACTTGATAGGCAAACCCCTACCCAAATCAAATCATACCCGCGGGCAGCTCGCGGAAAGAGTGAATAAGGTCAGATATATGTATATTTGGGTGGAAGAAGCGAAGATAATGCTGGAACTCCGGAGGTGGAGTATTGATCCGAACTTCGCGTAAGATGAATTGCTGCGATATGATATATTCCGTGCTACTTTGCAGATAAGCCCTTCGGCCCAGAGAGCGGTAGGGTGGTTGGACGGCTCTAACGAGCCATTTGCCGCAGTAGCGACGTGACGGAGATCCCCGACCATCCCGGTGGCGATTTGTCGACGGAACGGTGGTCGATCTCCCGCGAAATACGCCCGCTCCCGGCTCATAATTGAGTTCCAGGAAAATATTGCTTTAACGACCTCTTCCCATGCCCTATGAGGGACTTGATCTTTTCCTATATTCTCCCCTGTCAGCAACGCTCAACCTGGGGAACGTATCTGCGCAGACCCACTATATCATTCTCCGATCTGTGTTGCTCAATCTCACTTCTAATCCAATTCAAGGTTTCCTTTCTCGCCTGTGGGTCGGGGATGCCTGAAAATTCCCTGCTCAGTTCGAACTCGTGCGCTGTCCCAAAAACTGGACGGCCAAGATAGGCAAATGGTTGCGCACCTCTCGAGCCTCGTATTGCGGAGCGGTATAGGGAGTATACTTGCCCCTTCAGTAAGAAGTGCTGAAAGGTGAGCATCTGCTGCTCTGTTGGGTGTCTAAGTTCAAAACAGGGGAAGACGCTGGCCCGACGCCCGAGCGTCGAATCCGTTTAAGTCCGTGCACCACGTGACTCCCCGCCACCTCTCGCGGAGCTCGTCCGGCGGCGCCTTGTCGCCATTCCTTTGAATGACCTCGTTCCCTGTTGGGATCTGTCGAGCTCTTGTCTTCCCGAACTTTCTTCGGAGTTCTGCGATTCTCGCAAACTAGGTGCGGTTTGAGATTAATCCCAACGGTCCACACCGCTCAGGTCGCCCACCTTAAGTGCCTCGGATACCTAAATCTGGACCGCCAACAAATCCAGACGGAAAAGGACTATGAAACTACAACGGGAGTCCGTTTTTCTTTCTTTTGAGGGATTGTATAGAGCTTGTTCGTCCTCGGGACGTAATTGTGGGGCGGACCCTAACCTTGTTTTGGCCTCCCTTTCTGAGTCTGGCAGCATCTTGACGCGTTCCAAGAACAACGACATGCTTCCTCACCAATATTGATACTCTTCCCCAAACATTACTCTCTTACGGCGGATTTTAGACTAGGCTTTGTGTCATGCAGTGAATCTCGTGATGGTGAGTTCGGTTAGGGCATTATTTCTGGAACCCAACGTGGCCAAATTCCCGAAACAGAATAGGAAAGAAACATGTATATTTCTATTAAACGTTACTGAAATGCTGCTTCTTCCCTCTCAGTGCTGACAGTCCCGGGCACCAAGTGGGTTTCTGGCAGACCAAGGTGTCAGACCCCTCCTAAGTTCTTTGTGGCTTATAGGAGAAAGCGCGACGATATATGACCAGAAAAGACATCGAAGTTTCATGGACAAACTTCATATCGTGGCGATTATTAAATTTACGAACGCAGCGCCGATTGCTGGTTCAGGGTTGATGGCGTCAGTTTGATTACCGACGGCAACCATTTCTGTCCAACCGAGCCAAGTGCTCCGCGCGACTTTACCTCTTGCCTATCGCAGTTTCATCTGATGCAAGGGTCTTTGACACCCTTTCCGGACGCTGTTCCTGTCCGGGCTCCTTGACAAGCCCTTTCGGCAAACTCAGTCAGGGGAGGGGTTTTCGAGCTAGTGGCGCTTGATGGTCTGGCTCTTCAGCGACTTTTTGGGGTTAGTCCGTCCTGGAGACAACCACCGCCTGTTGTTTAGGCCACCCTTTCTGTTGTTGGGTGACTGCTCGAAGGTCTGCCAGAGTCAAATCGCGAACTGTGTCCACAAAGTCCCTTTAGCTTGCGTATCCAAGAGTCAATCCAGTCCCGAGAGGATAAAAAGCATGTAGTGGGGAGAGGCGATTGATATGCCAGAGCGCGGCAGCTCAGTCGCTACGAGGTCGACGATCCCTTGACTAAGCCAAAAAGATCCACCCACAGCATGGCCTGGAGCTAGATTCTGTGGGTTCGGCAAGCGGTTCGAAAAGCACGAGGAATGCGGGAGCGGTTGTGTTAGGGTCGAATGGGTCCCTGCCCAACTGGAAGACAATCTGATGGCTCAGTTTGTACACCCCACGGAATGGGTTCCGACCCCTCGAAATCGAGGTTGGTAGGGGATTCGGGTGTCATCGAACGCCAGTTCCCTTTCTAAGTTGATCGTCAATTGGGTATATAATGAGGTCGGGTTTTGAGATTGAGGAAGCCCATCATCAGCATACACCCTCCACTAGCACCCAAATCCTTCTTCCCACTCCCAATCCAAAACTCACTCCACAAAACAATGGACTCCTACTTCAACATCACTTCCTTCGCCTCCACCTCCGCTTCCTCTAAGCCCGAGGAGGTCGTCATCATCGACCAGGAGGGCGGAAGCACCGGTGGCCAGGGCTACTGCGTCATTGCCTAAAGGTTAGTCTAGGGCCAGCTTACTTCTCGAAGCCGCGATGCTGACGAGACTCTTCATATTCAGCACTCGACGACGCGTATCCTCCCCTATCTCCCCCATAACCAATCAAACCATCCGACTCTCTCCGATCACCATCTTGACCGCCACTCTTCGTTCTTCATTCATATTGAGCCTTTTGTTCTTTACATTTTATTTGCTCTGCACGAGAGCTTTTTTCTATCTACTCTGCTATCGCCGATTCGCTATTTACAAATGTGTATCATGTCCTGCGAATCCATGGATCTCTAGACTCAGTCCCCCCGTGTGCGCGCGAGCGATACAACGCCTTGTTAAAGGCAGATTCTCGACTAAAGTAAAAGGAACCGCGGGACGGTGCACTGAAACGTACGAATCCCTGTGATTAGACTTGACGACTCATTCAAATGAGCGCCGGTTTCGATCTTCGGACTTCGGAAGGAGTTGTCGCCGTGATTCGTTCCACGTAAAGCGGTCGCATAAAGGGAGAAGCCGGTAGATGGTTATAGCTCCCATTTGAGAGCCATTAGGACGCAAAGGTTTTTCATCGCTTCCAGGAGGCGCAAGACCCCTCGAGGATGACCAACCGAGGTTCTGATGGCCCTTTCCACCACGCAGTTGTTTATCAGCTCGGCATCTTCTTTGGTTCTTCTTCGGTAAATGGAGGTTTTTCTGGTAGTGACGGAAGTGGGATTCAACGTTAAGACTAGTTTATCGGCATGTGACGTGTGGCAACTGTTATTCCATAGCCGGTCAGACGATCTAAATCAGGCTCGTGCAACGGACTACACAACCGTCACTCTCACGAAAGGCCACATCGGTGAACTCAGTCAGGGGGAGGACTACGAGGCTAGTGCTTTTTCGGATTGTGCGGGTTCCCGAGGTGCGGTTGCTCTGGCGGGAAGCTGTACGCCTCGTCCCTCCCCCTCCCTTTGTAATGATCCCTCGTGCATGTACTACGAACGGATG
>KN823075.1:46060-71352 GCA_000827465.1 Tulasnella calospora MUT 4182
CGTACAAGAATAAGAAACTGATGGGTTCTTTCCTTTAGCAACGGCAACTGCATCACCGGTGCTCGTTTCCGAGGGTCAATCGGGGAATCGCTCCTCACCTACTCTTCGTTCTTCGTTCATATCCTCGCTTTCGTATTCTACTTTTGCACTATGGTTTTTTCTATGATTGCTATCCTGTGAATAAATGGATATCGGCTCCCTCAGTCCGCGGGACGATGGTCTCGAAAAGCACTTTGCCCTCAATAAGTGGCAGCGCCCCAGATGAGCTAGTTCAGCAACGATAGACCATGCCCGTTGATTCAATTAGAATCTATGCAGTGGGTATGCCGTGCGGCAGAGCCATCATTCTGGGAATCGTAAATGGTTGTAGAAGGTCTGCATCCTCCCTTTGCCAGTTGCAGTTCACGGTTTTGGAGAACCTCTATTGATGCGATAAATCGAGATGCCATTCTCAGTAGAGCCGAGGCTCGGCTTTGAAGCTTCATTTAAGGGATGCTTTGTCCAACCTACCCAATAGAATATGACGTGGTCGGGCTGTGGACAACGGTTAGTGATCATCATAGTAAATCGTCTCAGAGCTGGAGTAAATACTTTTCGGCCATGGCAAACTTGCCTCTATCAGGGTGTCAGGAGGTCATGCAAGGCGGGCGGCGTTGGGAGGGAGAGACGACACAATATTTCATGTGTGGCAACTGTCATCCCATAGACGGTCAGACGATCCAAATAAGGCTTGTGCAACGGAACTACGGTACCGCCACTCCCAGGAAAAGCCACATCGGCGAACTCATTCAGGGGGAGAACGACGAAGCTAGTGCATTTTTGGATTGTACGGGTTTCCCGAGGCACGATCTTGACTTGGTTTCTTCGGCAGGGAGCGGTAACGGTCTTCCCTCCCCCTCCCTTTGTGATAATGCCTCGTAGATGTCCTACAAACGGATTGGAAATGTCGTCTACAAACCTGTGGACACCGGAAGAACGGCTCTGGAAGACCAAATCCAGTTCCAACCCTCGTTTGAGCCTGCTCAATCGAGACCACGATTTCCTGAAAGCGCTTCCAACGAGTCCCTTTCACCGCTCATTTCCCTCCTGCCACGAGTGGCGGGTCCTGAGGTACTTGATTTCTATTTCAATCCGAGGAGGTAAGGTATATAACGGCATTGGATTTCGAGGTCTGGAGTAGTTCATCACCCAAGTCCTCACATCCACTCTTCTCTGCCACTCTCACCTCTTCACAAAGCCAAAAAACCTCTACCAATGGACTCCTACTTCACTTTCACCTCATTCGCTTCCACCTCTGCTGCTTCTAAGCCCGAGGAGGTCGTTATCGTCGACGAGGAGGGCGGCAGCACCGGCGGCCAAGGTTACTGCACCATCGCTTAAACGTGAGTCCGGATCGTGCACTCCCCGTACACGAATAAGAAGTTGATGGATTCTTTGCTTTAGTAATGGAAACTGCATAACCGGTGCTCGTTTCCGAGGGTCAAACGGGGAATCGCCCCTCACCTACTCTTCGTTCTTCGTTCTTCGTTCATATTCTCGCTTTCATATTCTACTTTTGCACTATGGTTTTTCTATGATTGCTATCCTGTGAATATATGGATATCGGCTCCCTCAGTCTACAGGACACTAGTCCCGAAGAGCCCTTTCCTCTCGATAAGTGGCCGTGCCTGAGATGAGCTAGTTCAGCAGAGATAGACCACGCCATTTGATTCAAGTTGAATCTCAGCAGTGGAGATTTCGTACATAAGAGCCATCATTCCGAAAATTGTAAATGGTTGCGAAAGGTCTGCATCCTCCATTTGCCAGTTGCAGTGCACTGTTTTGGAGAGCCCCTGTCAGCGCGATCGATTCGAGATGCAAGTGGTATCCTCTAAAAGGGGCCGAGGCTCGGCTTCGATGTTTCATTTCCAAAATGCTTTGTCGGAGCCACAGAGCTAGAATGCTACGTAGCTTTGGACGACTGTGCGTGACCATCGTTCCCAGACGTCCGAGCGCTGGAATAGATAATGTTCGGCCATGCCCGACTGGCCTCGATCGAGGTGATGGGAGGTTATGCAAAAGCGGGGTTGGGAGGAAGAGAATCCAGACGATGACGCAATTCCGTCCCTACGACCGTTAAGTCCGGTTTCGGGAATCAATTTGACACCAAGCGCACAACTTTCCCAGATGTCTCCCAGGGCGCCTCATGTTCCACCTAGCCGAAGGGACCTTCCCTCTCTGACTTTTCCTATCCCTTAACCCCAGGACAGCGATTCAATTCAAATTTCCCCTTTCTACCGACCCTTCACTGTCACATCTCTCCCCCCATCATGGATCGCTTATCGGAAACTGAGTTCGCCGATTATTCGTCAAGCGCCTTTATAGCTTATGTGGCAGTCTAGACTCGAGACTTTGGTACTATACGCCTCTTCCACCACCATGTGGCACCGCGTGATCATGCGCAGCTGAATGTCGTCTCGAAGAGATCCCCGGCAACTTCTCGTTCTCAAAGGTGGCGCGAAGGTGCTGGCTCGACCGTTGCACTCACAGTTTGGAATGTAATCCTCAACAGTATGACGAATGATTGGTTCAATAGGAATTTCATGGATTGAGGGTCTGATTGGTCTTAGGTATCAAGGTGAAACTCTGGATGCTAGGGGGTTGTTCCTGGCCTAGTCGGTGAACATAACGAGTACAACGACCTCATCTGCAAACCCGTTCGAGCTTAGCCTCCTCTAGTCTCAAGAAAGGAACCGTACTCCTGGCCGAATATAGATTCGCGACGAGAAGGTAACGCCGTCAAAACTGTCACCTCCCTTTCTCTAGCCATCCATCACTCGTGTCAAACCTCGTCAGCGAAGTGGTGTATATAACCAAGCTTCACTTCCGAAGTGGAAGTCGGTCATCATCAGCTCCCAGCCCCCACTCGCATTCACAACTCTCCTACCCACTCTCAGCTCCAAAAACACCCACACCTCTCTACCAATGGACTCCTACTTCTCCTTCACTTCGTTCGCCTCTTCTTCCGCTTCCTCTAAACCCGAGGAAGTCGTCATCATCGACCAGGAAGGCGGCAGCACCGGCGGCCAGGGCTACTGCGTCATCGCTTAAACGTTAGTTCGAGACGAGCTTCCTTCTCTAAATTGCGATACTGACAATAATCTTCATTTTCAGCACTCGGCGATGCCATCTTCCCATCCCTACCCCTCAGCCCATCAAACCACCCGACTCTCCTCTACCATCATCGTCCCGCCACCCTTCGTTCTTCGTTCTTCATTCATATTGGGCCCTTGTCTTACCTTTATTTGGCTCTATACGAGCCGTTTTGGCTATACTACTATGCTGTTTTCTACTCGCTATCTACACATGTGTATCATGTCCTGCGAATTCATGGATCTCTAGACTTTCCTTTCGTGTGTTCCTGGATGGTACAACCTTTCGTGTTTTCCCACAATGACAGTGGTATGGCCTACGGAAAAGTGCGGTGCGACGATCCGCTGATTCTAGATCTGATTCGACTTGACGGCTCCCTCGCCGAGATGAAAGCCTGTTCGGTCTTCGAAGGAGTTTCGCCGTGCCTCGTTCAACGTATAGCGGTTGAACCCCTGCATAAAAGGAGGCGTAGCTGACTGGCTATAGCTACGATCCGAGACCCGTTCACGAGGGCATGTTGTTCATCGCTTGCGGGGGGTGCAATGCCGTGAGTTCTCCCATGCCTCCACAAAAATGACAATCTGCGTTCTTGAAAACCCTTTCCTCGATCGGCTCGCTTATCAGCTCGGGATATTTCTTGAGCTTTCCCAGATATGTCAAGCTCTTCCTGGAGGTGAGCGAAGTGGGGTCAGCTCTAGGATAGCTTTGAAATTTCACATGTGGCACAGGTAATTCCGTATTCGGTCGGACGACCCGAATAGGCTCGGGAAACGAACTACGTCGTCAACACCCGATAGAAAGCCACACCGGCGAACTCAGTCAGGGGGAAAAGATGAAGCTAGCCTGCTTTGGATTCACCGAGGCGTGGTCTTGACCTCGTTCCGCTCACCAAAACAGCAATCGTCCCCTTTCATTCGCCTCTCCCTCCCTTTGTTAGAATGGTTCGTACACGTTCTACTGGACGGGTCAGAAGCGTCAATATCCACGTTTCTTCCACGTTACCTTTTACGATTTTACTGAGCACCTTCGATAGCTTCCCTCTCTAACCTCGTTCGGGCTTCCTCATGGAAGAGAAGCCGCGAAGCGATTTTCCTTCCCTTTCTCTGAGCGATTCAGCAGCGCGAGTTTCAGCAATACATTGATGGGATAGTCTTCAGTTTAGCTGAAGGTTCGCGAGACGTGGAATAACGAATGAGGATAGTGGTTCTGAGGACAGGATTAGGAAGATGTACAGATGACAACGCTGAAACATCCGCAGATTCCGACCGCAGATGGCTTGCCCCTTCGACCCAACGAAGCCAAGCCAGGATCGTCCCCCAGTTTAGGTTCCCCATCCGAACACATTCCAAGTTTAGAAGACACCCAAATCGTCCAAAAAGGGGTAAACAGGAGGGAAAAAACTATGAAATGCCATATCTGTTCCTGCTCGATTGAGGAGGAATATCCTTAAACCGCTTCCAACGAGTCCCTTTCACCACTCATTTCCCTCTTGCCACGAGTGGCGGGTCCTGATATCCTTGATTTCGATTTCGATCCTAGGAGATAAGGTATATAACGGCCTTGGAGTTCGAGGTTGGAGTAGTTCATCACTCAAGTTCTCACATCCGCTCTTCACTTCCCACTCTCACCTCCTCACAGAACCAAAAAACCTCTATCAATGGACTCCTACTTTAATTTTACTTCCTTTGCTTCCACATCTGCTGCTTCTAAGCCCGAGGAGGTTGTTATCGTCGACCAGGAGGGCGGCAGCACCGGCGGCCAAGGTTACTGCACCATCGCTTAAACGTGGGTTCCAATCGTCCTATCACTGTGTAATAATAAGAAACTGATGGAATTTTTGCTTTAATAGCGGAAACAGTGTTCCCCATTCTCGTTGAAGACTGCCAACTGGAGCATCGCTCTACACCTGCTCTTCGTTCTTCGTTCATGTTCTCGCTTTCGCTCTATGCGCTCTCCCTATGCTTCGGGCTGGTGTTTGCTTATGATAACTATCCTGTGAATATAAGGATATCGGCTCATTTACTTCATCGGATAGTGGTCACAAAAGGGCGCTTCATTCTCCATCTGGGGCAGCGCCCAGATATGCGTCTGTAAGAATTGATGAATTGAAACCGTTGACTTACTGTAATTCAGGTCTCAACAAGGGTACCTAACGCCTTATTAATCATTCGGGTATTATAAGTGGTTTCTAAACGACTACCCAGCTTGGATTCTGTCTTTGCCTCATTGCAGTACACGCTTTTGCAGAGTCCCTGTCAGTGCAGCCAAATCAACCAAAATTCTACATTGGGCTCGAGGCTCAGCTTCGGAATTTCATTTTCTGAATGCTTTGTGGAAATCACCAATGGCATACTGCGTATGACCTTCATTTAAGCCATCAGAGTGCTAGCATGACCACTTCTCAGACAAAATCAGCTATCATATATTAAGCCTACAGGAGTTACGCAAGAGTGGGCAGGCCTGGAAGGTGAATCCCGACGATGATAAGAGCAACCTCATTACCCATGATCGTTCCCGAGGGTCAATGGGGGAATCGCTCCTCACCTACTCTTCGTTCTTCGTTCATATTCTTCTTTTCATATTTTACTTTCGCGGTATTGTTCTGGTATGATTACTATCCTGTGAATATATGGATATATCGGCTCCCTCAGTCCGCGGGACGATGGTCCAGAAGAACACTTCCCCCTCAATAAGTGGCAGCGCCCAAGATGAGCTAGTTCAGCTGCGATAGACCACGCCCGCTGATTCAAGGCAAATCTCTGCAGCGGAGATACCGTGAAGCAGAGCCATGATTCCAGAAATTGTAGAAGATTGCGAAAGGTCCGCGTAGTCGCTTGAACGTACTAGGTCTCGATCGTTTGAACTGCGGGTGCTGATGGACGACTTACGAATGTCCTTTCCCTGATAGCTATTAGGGCCAGAGTATGCATGTTCGTTCCGATCGAGCCAGTCGCAGAGCCCTTCGAAGCGTTCTCTTCATTCTTCGGTCATATTTTTACTTGTTTACTTTGCTTGTGCTGTACTACTTCTGGACTGCTATCCTGTGAATTTATGGATATCGAGCTCATCTGCTGGAACGCGATTGCACTTGAGACATGGTAGCAGCCGAGTTGTGAGTTCACTGGCTGCTGAAACTCGAGCCCGGTGGTCGTGGTCCATAATACCTCTAGTGGTCACCGAACGAACACTTCATCGCTGTCGCAGGTGCCTGACCTTTTAGTCCCATTATATCCGTTTAGCTCCGTGCTCTTGACCAAGCCTCTCAACACATCGCCACCCAGGTCACTACATAGCGTTAGCGCCGGTATCATGCCTCACGCGTTCTCCCGTGGGTGTTATGCAAAGCTCCACGTCAGTACCATTGTGGACTGCTCTCAACTTCGGATCACATCCACCACTGACGGCTCACCCCCGAAACTCTGGTTAAACACTTCGAGTACTACAAGATGAAACGACTCTCCTCTTTTTTTTCTGCCAGTGAGCCAAGCGTACACTCTGTCTTCTCAGGTTACTTACATAGTACTTCTGTATTGCAGAGTGCTCCGGCTCTATAACATTTGATGGAAGCTTAGGTCTTGATAGCAAGTCGGACGTCGAGTCCTTTATGAGCGCTGTTCGAAAATATTCACTCCTGAAAGGGAGGCATGGGGACAAGTTATGGACCGCACAATTTGCATCGACTTGCTTTCGGGGTGGTGCGTTGAGGTGGTACGAGACGCTACCCGAGTCCATCCAAGACGACTGGACACAGTTGTGCGTGGCGTTGGCAGCCCGTTACGCAGGCGTGGAAGTGAAAGAAGGGTGGTAAGATATAAAGTATTTTTAATTACTAGATTAACCCAACGGTTTTGATAGGACTTTCATAAGGCCTGAAGTGACTCCATTTCCCGTGTCTTCTTCAGAACGTGGTGCTCCCGCATCCTCAGTACAAGCCAGCACCTCTTGGACTTTCTTCCCAAGACGTCCCCAAAGCCCCAACTCAACTAGTTCATCGATCCATATGCGGTCAACGTCTGGCACGGTCCCCGTCCCCCAAGCGGCTCGTCCTCCATATACCCTTCGACCAGCTCGAGAAAGCCGCAAAACCACATGCCTCTACACTCGCGCCCTCGACACTCCTCATCTAGCCGAAACTAGGAGGGGAATAATTGAAGTCTTTATTCCGGGGTTGCGCACTGAATGTCTTTATATATCGAAAGCATTGTATCATGGGTGCTTTACCGTGTCGGCGGGGAAATCGACTGCTCTACAGGTTCGGTACAATCCGAATACCAGCGAGTTGATTTTCGAAGTGAGTATCCACACCTCGGCATTGCTCCTGACTGAAACGGAGAATACTCTAGGATTCCTCTACCCAATTCTCGTCGCTAGGACTAACGTGTTCAAGTGCATCACCCGACCCGATGAAGCCGAGTTTCGCGTAAGGGTCTCCCCATCGACTCAGTGTCGGCCTCTGATGTCGGATTTAGTTCTGCACAGCTTACGGCTGTAGGACGGTCTTCAATTCACCATGCCAATATCCCTACCTCATCATCCTGGAGTGGTACCACATGGGCGTCTGGCTGGAGGGTTGGAAGGAACGGGGTGGTATTGCTCATGTGTCCCCGCCCTCTCGAGATAGCCGTCTATGCGGGAGATGGGTCAATGAGACTTTACGCTGTAAGCTCATTTGATGCATTCACGTCACGTGCAGGAGATGACTACAGCATGGCGGTAAGTCCACCGTCGTTCCAACGTGGCTGTGTGACATGATGTAACTCGTCGTACCAGGACCTCTGGTTCGAGGATATATAGTCGCCAAGCCCTTCCTCATTTCAGACCTATTCTTGATTTCATAATCCTTTAAAATTGGGATCCGGTAGATTAACTTAAGAATGTTGACCCTCGTTCGTAGGGAGCAGTCGCACTGGCGCGTGCGTGCTTGGAACCGATGACGGAGGGCTATCTTTTGCAGTCACGAAGCGGGAGGCCATTGGTCGGGGTCTCAACCTCGAAACAATCACTCGCAATACAGTACGGTCAGCGGGGTGCCAGAAGAGAGTACCCTGAGTTGCGAAAATCCGCCGGAAGCGGACCTCTCATCCCGCAGCCCCTTAAGTCCGGTTATACCCGGATACGTAAGAGGTTTATCCCCCTCGCATCCTCTCCCCTGGATGCTATGCATGCCAAGCAACACAGCTTTGATCAGTCATGTTACGGACCGTTGCGATCCCGACTTTCATTACGATACTCACCACCAACGTCTCGAAACCGTGATCGAAAAATTTCAGTAATCTACGCGTCAGATGAAACGACTCGCGTCTTTCTTCTCTGCCAGTAAGCGTACCATCCGTTTTCGCTTCTCATGCTACTCAAATGATGCTTCTTCTTTGCAGAGCGCTCCGACTTCATTGCCTTTGATGGAAGCCCAGGCCCTGATCACGATTTCGACGTCGAGTTCTTTATCAGAGCTGTTCGAAAACATTCGCTCTTGAAAGGGAGGCACGGGGACAACCTATGGACCGCACAATTTGCGTCGACTTGTCTCCAGGGCAGTGCGTTAAGGTGGTACGAGACGCTACCCGAGTCCATTCAAAACGACTGGACGCAGCTATGCGTGGCATTGACCGATTCTTACGCACCGGCGGAGGCGAAAGAAGGGCGGTGAGCTGTACCCACTTTCTACCACATCAGTCCAAAACTGATGGATCCATCTTGGCGGGATCCCCCTCAGACCGGCGGGAACATCATCGTCATCCGTACCTTCTTCAGGACGCAGACGCACAACAGCTTCACCACATTCTGTCACCCAATGGAGCCGACTCCCCGAAAAAGTGCACAACTCCGACGAAGCCAGCTCATCGTTCGAAATACAGGCCAGCTCTCGCCTTCCAAAAGCTATTCAACCAGCTCAAGAACCTCGCGCATTTGCCTCCCTTAGTACTCGGGTCCCGACCCCTCCCCGGCCAGTGGGAGGTAGAAGGGGAATAATAGAGGTCTTTGTTCCAGGATGGCGTGCTGAAAGCCTTTACATATCAAAGGAACTTCAGCATGGATCCTTTTCTGTAGGGGCAGGGAAATCGACCGCTCTACGAGTTTGGTACTATTGGGAAAGCGGCGACATGATCTTGGAAGTAAGTATTCATCACTTTGGTGCTACTTTTGACTGAAATGGAAACAATATTTAGAATTATTACAGTCGGTTCTCTTCGCTTGGATTGACGTGGTCGAGTAAAACCCCCGATACGGGCAAGTCGAGTTCTGAGTAAGGGATTCCCCCTCGACCATTCATCGTTAGCGTCTGAAAACGAGTCTTAGCTCTGCTCAGATTGCCGCTGTAGGAGGGCCTTCAAACAATAACGCTGATATCTCCACTTCATCCTCTTGGAATGGCGTCACATGGGCGTCCTGGCAAGTTGGAAGGAGAGGGTTGTTAGTCCCAAATAATCCCCTAGGTAGGCCGACTCCCCAAATTATAGCATTTCATTGATACTAGCATTATAATAGTACCATGGGATCCCTCTGGTCCTCTGCAGCTAGCCGTCTACGTGGGTGACGGATCGATGCGACTGTACATCGTAAGCTCGTTCGACGCGTTCGCGTCATGGATGGGAGATGGCTACAAGGAGGGCGTGAGTCTTCTTACTTTTGTCTGTGGCGACCGTTCTTAAATCATACAACCTCGTTATCTTAGCTACTCTGGTTCGAGGATGTCTAACTATCATTTCCCTTGTTAAATGTTGCTATTCCCGGCTCATTCTTGCGTTATATCCGGTCATATCAATGCAGTGACCTTCCTAAATCATATGCGGCTTTATTCCAAGGGGCCTAGACCTGGCGGTCCGAGAATGGTTGCGGCTAAGAAATGACCCGAGCCGGAGCCGAGCACTTGCGGATGTATTCCTGAGGAGCACCGAGCGATTGAACATAAAACGAGAGGCCCCGTAACCATATACACAAAATCCAGCTTCCGTGTTTGACTTGCGGTGCAGTTGCTCTCGGCATCGTGCCGACTTCACTTAGGTCCGCTTAACTCCGCCGCCTCACAGAAGACAAGCACAGCCGCCACCAGGCTGTGGCTCGGTTTCTCTTGCACCATTCGAATCTCACCTGACTCCCAAGAAGGGAGATATGCGGACCCGCATTCTCTATCCTTGATCAACCGTACGCGTCGCGGGCTCGGGTGTAGCTGAAGCATACCAACAACCACCCATTTTTCTCTCAAAACAATGAAACGACTTTCGCGATTTTTCTCTTCAAGTGAGTTTCAACGTCGGACCATGTTCGAGATTTAACCAACGTCCTCTTCCAGAGTCTTCCGATGACATAATTTTCGCTGGTGACTCGGGATCTGGAAAGGAGGTTGAAGATTTTGTTCAAGCCGTCCGCAAGCAAGCATTCGACAGGGGCAAACAAAACGACAACCAGTGGACGGCGCAATTCGCCTCAACTTGCTTTACAGGAAGCGCGTTGAGGTGGTACGAAGATTTACCGAGCACTGTACAGGCCGACTGGAAATTCCTACGCCCTGCACTGCTCGGACGGTACCCAGCCGGTGGGCCATCCAACGCGTAAGAATGACCATTCGTTCCCTTCACCTTCTTTTCCTAACAAAGAACACCTATTTAACAGAACAATTCCAACCCCAGCGGCTGCCCCACCTTTTTGGATATCGTCACAAAGTTCCCCCGCCACACCACCAGCCCCCGCCACTGGGCTCTCGAGCATCCCTCCAACCGCATACCCACTTTTCCCTTATAATGCAGCAGCACCGCCACCACCTCAGCCCAATGTCATCCTTCCACCAGTCCAATCCTTGCCGGCGTACCCCCCAGTAACCCAAAACGTTGCTCCAACTGGGCAACAGGCCTTGGGAATGAGGACGGGTAGGATCGAAGTCGTGGTCCCCGGATGGCCTCGAGGACGCGCATTCGTCTCAAAGACCTTGGATAATGGCTGCTTCAAAGCCGTCATGTTCAACAACTCGACGGCCTTACGTGTTAGGTACTTCCCGAAAACGGGTGACATCTACCTTAATGTAAGTTCTAAAGATAGCTCCAAGGTTCGTGGATGTTGAAAATGTGTTTTAGAACTCAGATGCCGCTTACTCCTGCCTCGGTTTAACTTGGTCGATGAAAAGCCCTAGCCTCACCAAGTCTAGCTCGGAGTGAGTATCCTTCGCCTGTGGCTGCTAAGCGATGACACCGGCTTATAGAGCTCTAGTTCGGCCCAGCTGACAGCTGTGAGCGCGAAATATGCTCCCGCCCCTGTAAGTACCTCATCACCATGGCACGGCGATACTTGGGGCTCGGTGTGGAAGGTGGCCGATGACGGACAATTGCTCGCTCAAGAGCCAGGCAGTAAGTGGACCCCAACCCTAAGTCAAATATCTACACGCATACAATAACCCTCTTTGGTTCCCTTAGCCGGATTCAAACGTCCCGGAGGGCTTGACGTGGCCGTTTACGTGGATGATCATTCTTTCCGACTATATGTCGTTAGTTCTTTCGATTCTTTCACGTCTTGGGTTGGAGAGGGATATAAACTTGGAGTAAGTCTCCTTCAATATAACCCAACTTTCTGTCACGGAAACTAAGCTTTTACTTGGGGTTTGAAGAAACTCGTATTTACGGAAAAGTAGCCGAAGGCCTCAGGAGATATGAAACAATGCGGTTGGAGCTACAGCTTCACCCACCCCTCGATCATCATACATTACCCCACCCGTCAACCCCTTGTATACTGTGGCTGTGGCGAGCATTCAGCACCTTTTACAAATGGACGCCCTTCTGTCTTCGCAACTGCCGGCGGACAATACCGAATTCCAATCCCCCAGAAGATTAGCTAAATATGGTCTCTTATACAAGTATATAATTTGACCGGAGTCGTCAATTAGCCACGCTATAATGGGGCTTCTGTCCAAGAGCGGAGGCTAATTGGGATTTAACGTGTCAGTCCTACATTATGCTCTCAGCCCGTATGCATAATAAGATTAATGTTGTCGGAGATTGATATTCAGAGCGGTAGGCGCAAGTGCGAGATTACACTGAAGCGTTGCCCTGAGGCAAACACTTCCGGACACTCAAGGAAGCACGCGAGGCAGGAAACGACACAAAATGACAATTGTAAATATCAAGGGGCAATCGCCAATCCTAGTTTGGTAAACGAAGCAGAGGCGTAGATGAGCCATGGGCCCCACCAGCAGAGCCAAGGGAACCAGTAGCAAAGCCAACCACCGAAGATTGGCATACAGGACCTAGACACGACAATCTAAAGTGAGTAAGGGTAAGTGGGGGGTCGATCGCATGACTTACTCCACTCCATCAATGCTCTTCTGGATCTCGGGATATTGTGTAACTACACTCTTAGGGGCATTTACAGACAGCACGACCGCCTATCAAGAATCGGGATGCGTCAATACTGCAGGGATGCTTTGAGGAATGTTGCACTTACCGTGAGGAAATCGGTTGAAAGATATTGAATATCGCTCTGTGTTAAGCCCCCAGATATCTGGTCGAATGGTAGCTTTCCAATTTGATTGACTTGGTCGCCAGCTTTGGTAACCACTTGTCCGACCTGGCCCAGCAAGGACTCGACGTAGGTTGGCTCGGCTGTCAGAGTCTTGTTAAATACGATGG
The DNA here is from genome assembly GCA_000827465.1 of Tulasnella calospora MUT 4182. Taxonomy (NCBI): domain Eukaryota; kingdom Fungi; phylum Basidiomycota; class Agaricomycetes; order Cantharellales; family Tulasnellaceae; genus Tulasnella; species Tulasnella calospora. The sequence continues at coordinate 58,807 of KN823075.1, forward strand.
AACCTGGGGATTTCCAAATTCAGGCTCAATAGGCAACGCCTCCCCCCGGTACTGCCTACTCACGGTTAATTTGTTGCGTCAACGAAGCGATCTGAGAAGTGGCGCTTTTAAAGATGTCGGGTAGGGTCTGACTGGTGGCGCGAGCGTCGACATCTGAGGCTGCGACAGACGAGCTGAGGACAGCGAGGATACTGAAGAGCTGTATTCTAGTGTGTGATGGGAACATCGAGGCGGATGCGGTCGAGTAATGAGGAGTGGATTGGATGAGGAATACTACTGGATCAGCTGAAATGGAAGAGTATTTATAGCCCTTTCGTTCACAACTGGGAGTGAGTGCACGACCAATTATTTGAGCCTAAAAGACCAGAAAAGGCAAAAGGACCGCAGTGATACATGCCAAGAGAGCCAAGCGTGGCCGAGTGGGGAAAGTGTTTGACTAGACGTGTCTTAGAGACGTCAACGACTGAATAAACTACTCGATGGAGCAGGTTAGGAGGACACCTACGAAGAACTATAGTGCGATGAGGCGTGCGAAGGATCGTCGGGTTCGGGCAATCGTCGGACGGTCGGTGGACTGGCCGAGTTGATCGGAGATGCCTCTTCTATCCATTCTTCCGCGACCAACCGCTTTCTCATCGAATTCGAGGCGCCACACGTGAAGCAAGCATTGAATCGCATCATCCCCGAAGGTCTGTCCGATCCTCTCGGAGCCGTCGCTCGTGCAAACTTCTCACTTTCAGCGTTCCAGCACATGTAGTAGAGTGGGACAGTTGCTATTTCTCGCCAACAGCATGGCTTTTAGTTCGTGAGCAGAAGACTAATCCGGACCACAAAAATAAATCAGTGCTATAAGTCTACCGTGTTTGACTAGCAAAGTAAATTATCCGGGTCGAGGGCTCAGGTACGACGGACGCTATCCGACCAGCACGCGATCAGTCGGGTGTTCGTCGGAGAGCTCAGTTCGGATAACAGCGTGTAGCCTGAAGAAGCTCGAAGTCCTGCAATTATAAACGGCCTTGCGCGATGGACCCTACCGCACCCTACTTGTGCGTTGGAGACATTTCGAAATCTGTGAAATCCTTGCCACACAGCACTTTGAAAAGCGATTCGATATCAAATGACCTGTAACAAGTACCCGTAAAAATTTAACTTCTACAGTATAGTTGTACCGCAATAAGGAAACGAATGGAACTCAATGGAGGGCTGGCAAAGGCGAAACCAGTCCGACCGAAACGCGGTCGGCCGGGAGTTGGTCGGAAGGCCCTTCGGATATAGACGTGCCTTACAAGAGGCTCCAGCTTCGTGGAAACCCAAGGCCCTCAGGCGTAGACCCTTGCTAAGTTCTCTCGGTGGGTCGACGAAGATCCCGGACCCGCCGAGGGTGGTGGCCGTAACGGTCGGACTAGAGAAGACACACTCCCCACAGGTACCGAAGCAATTGAATGTGAGGCACTTGAAGGAAAAAGCGAGTGAGGTTCATGACTACGGAGGGCCGGAGTCTCATGAGTGATGGAGGACCTATTGGAGTCTGCATTTTCAGGACGTTGTCCGACTCGTTCAAGGCAGCGTTGGCAGCCGACAATGGCATTCATATGATATAGATAGAACTCTTGGCGCTCTCGCACAGCCTTGGTTGGTCGGGTGTCGCTGGGTTCGAATGGGCGGTGTCTAAGACTGGAGGCAAGGTGTCACGTGTTCTCATGCCGAGATGCCGTGCATGTTGTGTGCCTGAGGCAAGCTGATCGTCAGGAACGTCCACTGTCAAACCACCATCCTTCCCTCAAGTCACCACTGCCCGAATTCTCCTTGAAACTCAATCCAAATGCACTTTTCCCTACCAATTCTCTGCATTGCGCTTTAGAGAGAGTGCTTCCGAATGGTGTAAAATCCTGTCAGAAGGAATGCAAAGAGAGAAGGGTTCTTCTCGAACCATGTAGGTAAGAGTAGGTTCGTGGCTCTGCGCCATTGTACTCTGGCTTGAGCTAAATTAGCGTCAGTCTCAAATGCGTATCCCAAAATGGTGAGCAGAGGGCTAGGGAATTTCATCCGTATCTACCCGTCCCGGGCATGACCGTCCCCCGGTCGAACCATCTCGAGCCAACATCTAGAAACGAACGACCGAGCTGTCTAGGCTCGAATATGGCGGAGGGACATCATAACCTTGGTTCGTAGTCCTCTCGTAATGGTATGGTAACAGTAACCGTCAAGTGTTTCTATGGTTGTTGATATGGGTGGATGAGGACCTTGTCGCGAAGCTGGCCTGGAGGCGCGCCCTCGGACACTCTCAGGAGAACGAGTCAGGAGGACTAAGCGAGGAAGTGAAGCACACTCATCTCTGGCAGTGGATGTAAGATGAACATACATCCGACATGCATGGGGGAAGGCGGAACTACGTAGGGGGGTTGTAGCTTATTATTTACAAGTCGTATCCAAGTCCAATGTTCCGAATATCTATCAATGTACCGTCCGAAAAAGTTCGCAAGAGTTCTCAAAGAGTTCGTAAAAGTTTTAAAAGAGTCCGTCCATCGTGATAATGAAGGTGGGGGGGAAGGAAAGTTCACCGCGAAACGCCCTTACAGCGCAGCGACAGTCCCGATGAGCGCTCCAATCAGGACGGTCACCGTCGCAGCTACCCAAGTATGTCCGGAAGGAGCGGCCTTTAGCGCGGGGTTGGATTTTGCGCTCGTGTTGGTGGTGGGTGTAACGACGCTAGCAGTTGACGAAGTGGTGCTACTTGAGATGAACGCCGTGCTGATCAGGTAAGTGACTTGTAGAGCCCCTGAGGTGACGACGGTCGCGGAGGAAGAGACCGAGACGGTCGATGGAAGGGGCGAGAATGACGTTACAGAGGCTACTCGGATGCATGAGGAGCTTGGAGGGGCGGCATGGGCTGGAGGGGTTTGTGGGCCGCCTTGGTAGAACGTCGAAGCACCGTAGACGCCCATAGGTTCGCCGGTGTCGCCCAAGCAGCTGTCGAAGTAGCCCGTGTCGTAGTTTCCTGGCATGTTCCATCCGCACCTAAAGTGAACGAAATTGTCCTCGTGTAGTCAGCACTGGCCGTAAAGCCAAAAAAGCAGCAGATGTTCGCACCCCATGACGTCGTAGATGTGCTGGCAGAGCCCTGCGGCCTTTGGACCTGGCTTGCACGCCCGAATGCAAAATTCAGTATCCGACATGAAGCTGGTCCATTCTTGGTACTGCATCATCTTGCCGCCGTAAGAGCTCCCGAAGACGAGTCCACCGATAGGGTTGCCATTACCGTCAGCACCTAAAATCGGATAGGCGAACGAATATAGCCTGCGCTGTGCTTAGGAGTCGTGTATCGCCCACGTACCGTGCGGGTCAAGCTCTCCTCCCGAATCACCTTTAGGAACGCCGACCTTGGTGAAGTCGCCCTGGCCTGTGATTTGAACATAGTCCGGGGTCTGGACCCAATGCGCGCCCAAAATAGTACCGTCAGGGATCAGGCGAGTGCCGTATCCGTCCTTCAGGCAATATGCGACTTCGCCGCGCTACGGAAGCAAATTCGTGTTCGTCATCGGCAAGGGACGGTGATTCCATCCCGTGATCGTACGAACCTCGGTTTCTCCTATCGTTGCGTTGTGGCCGTCCGAGTATGGCGGTGCCCAGATGCACCAATCCGTTATGGAGTTGATGAAAACGTTCTGACACATCGAGGTTGGGCTGCTTGCTGTCCCACAGCGATTGGTTCCTTCTTGCCCTTCCTGCCACGTCGTTGGGAGGGAGTCGGGGTTGTTTGGGTCATAGGTGTAGCTCCCGTTGGAAGCCTGCGCGTGAACATCCGAGATAGCGAACGAGACGAGAGCCAGGAGCGCCGAGGTCGTTAAGATCATTATGTGCGTCTGCCAAGGCGGGGAGGAAGGGGGATGAGAGCTTGGCAGGAGGAGAGGGGGACTGGCCGCCAAGATGGAGCCAAGGTGTCGTGTCCTCAAGTAGATTGGAGGGATGTGAGAACCATTCTCAGCGCTTGTGTCATTCGGCAGGGTTGATTCGTGTGGTCGTGGATGATCTCGGAGTGGGCCCAGAAATAGAAGCCGAACACTGCCAACCCTGGGCGGACAGGTTTGGAACCAACATAAAATAAGTAGCCGGTTAAATATAGTTGGTGACTTTGTTGGCTCGTGGTGTAACTGTGAGGTGCATCAACATGACCGATGACCCATCCGCACCCCTGGCGAGTGCCAAGAACACGCGTAAAATACGCAATGCGCGCCCGAGGGGTGAACTTCCATCATCATTTCCACAATCGATAGGGAGTTTGAAGAAGCCTATGTGAAAGCCTCAGGATCGACCTGTGACCGAAGATACGATAACCGGTTCCGAAGCGGCTCGTTCGAGGCTGTGATTGGCTAACTATAGATTCGGCACGAGGCGTTCTCACCCTCGTTCGTTAAAGTCAATGTGGATGCGTCAACTAGAGGAAGTTGTAAGCCGAATGGGAAATTCGGAAGATACCGAAGTGGGGAAATCTATCTCGGACTCGACTTACAAACGGGGCAGGGCTTTCATGAATTCCGAGCATTGAACTCGAGGGGTTATCTATCGGACCTTCCCCGAAGGAGTCGAGTCAAATTATACACCATCGAAGAGATGTAGAGGCGTGCATCATTGTGGCTTGGTAAAAGCCAGTGGAAAGGTGTCGGCATGGGTTGGGGTGAGGTATCCGAGACGGGCGCCCAGAATGGAACACTTGGTCATATGTATGTGACTCGACGACCAAAAGATAAATATTCGTCCCCTCTCGATCGTCGTTAAAGCTGGAGCAGAAGGAGGCGCCAAACCTGGTCTGGTTTCAGTTTGAATGCAAATCGAACCGTGGAAGCTTTCTCTCATTCGACAAGCCATCCATGACATCATCCTTCCTCCTCTCCCGACTTCCGGCGTTCTTCAGCTATTGACCTAATCGAAGAGATTGAGAATGTTCAAAATGGAGTACCAGTTGTCTCCTAGCATTTGAGCTGGAGAAACGGGCTGGGTGGTCGTTGTGGATAATGGTGGGTGAACCCCGCCCAGTTGGGTCGGATCTTGCCGAGTAACTCGGTGCGGTCGATGAAGTTCGCTCCACCCAGGGCAAAGCAAGCTCGCAGTTGTCCCGCAGAAGCTCTGGCCGCTCAAACCAGTTTAATACCTTCGTTGAGGTAAAAGTTGAACCGCTGTTGCCAGAACACCAAACAGGGCGCTACATTTGATTCTCGCCGTTCCAGGATTTCTATATCTTTCCGTGTACGTACAAAAGCTTAGAAAGTCGCATAACATGTGTGTTACGATACTGCAATGGAACCATGTGTGTGGAAAACGTCTAGTCAGCCCAGGCTAACAGCCGTACATTATGCGTTTCTAGCCAGTGTTCTTTTCCACCGTGCCCGATCTCCGCAAATTGGGTACTTGAGTGAGCCTTGCCAGGGCATAGACCTCTTTCGTGTTGAGCCTGACAGATAAAAGCTTCTCGGTGCCGGTGTGACAGTTCGACCCCAGCATCGACTCCGGCAAAGAGCTGACCACTATCGCACTGAACCTGGGACATCAATGTTGGTTTTCAGCATCCTAGTTTGATTCGTAATATTACATTTGGATAAAACCCCAACGAAGCTTAGCTAATCTGCCCAAGCCAGCACCCTTGGTGTGTACGTTTTATGACCCACTTCCTTTCCATCATACTCAAAATGTATCCATCCCCCCTCAGAATGTACCTTTCCTGGATGCCAACCCCCTTCATGCTCAGCCTGGCAGATGAACGCAGCTTGGCCGCGGTGGCATACTTCAACTCCAGCTTCAACGGCACAAAAAGGACGATGCTTGACGGGGCTCCGGAACCCGCCTCCGTGCGGCACGGCAACCCACTGTACGTAAGAGGGATCGCCGACGAGGATCTCAAAAGGTGAAACTCCACCAATTCCCTTCCCGTTAAGCGGAAGCGATACCGCTATATATTTTATGCCACATAAGTGTCATGCGTCGCCAAGCGCATAATTCATAAGGATACAGACCAGGAAGGTGCTTTCCACATTTTCCAACGATGAGCCCGTCGTCATTGTACCACGCTCGAGCGCTATATAGCGGCTCACCCGAACGCTCAAAACCCGTTGTGAGGGCGTTACTCGGGATGTCCGTCTCTGTGTCGACCAAGAGCCAGCATATTGCTGACCTGTCTTCCGCTTCCAGATACATCCTTCGGCGTTCCGTAGCCTGGTTCAGCCACTACTCACGGGTTCTGAGGGACTGTACCGACGCGGATGGAGGAACGGCCTTGAGCCAGTCTTGAACCCAGATACGAGCTGGGGATACTGTTATACTGGGCAGAAAAGGGTAGTCAACGAGAATAGCTCTCTCTAGACGACGCCAGTTTGCTTGCACGTCCATCGGAAGTGATGCGTGCCATTCAAGGGCATCTCCCGCAAAGCAAGGAGACGCGAGGCAAACCATCCACTCTGAATCGTTACTCCTCCCTTCCTCAGATGCACGGAATCGAACTTCTCGAACGAATTCTCGACATTCGTTTTTGTCTTTCCCGGTGAACGTGAATACTGAGCGCTGTCCCTGGACTTAGAAAGCTCCGGATCATTACGGATACCTATCATTTTGGCTTTTCCTATGAGGCGTACCTGAATTTGTAGGAGCTAACTCTTCATAAGCAGGCTCTTCATAGTGTGACAGAATCGAGCGGCGCAGGAGTTTCCAGCTGATCTGGGTTTCATCGTCGAGGCTTTCAAACCACTTTAGCGCCTCGCCTTCGAATCGAATGGAGGCGTAATCGGCCATCCATTCATCGTCTCTTTGGTGCCCAGCTTCAATAGCACGCTCACGAACAGCGCGGATGAACTGGTGACACGTAAGTCCTCCACTACCGGAAAAGACGATGTCCCCTGTGAGGTTCCTTTTGAAATTAGAAAACGAGTAACCTGAATAAAAAAAGATTTATAGTGACCTGATTCAGAGTCCATTTTTGAGGGATCGCGCATAGGTTCGTAGATGTAAGGCAAAGGAAGGCTACCAGTGGTTGCGGCAACATGCGGATTGGGTGCTTGCATTCCCATGCTTTCCTAATATGGTTGAAGGGAGGACCTCCACTTCACCAGAGTTATCGTGTGCCATTTCCCAGTGCAGCGTGTGCATTTTTCCTAAGATATAATACCGAACGCTTTAAATCTAAGGTATCAATCTGCCCATGCAAGGACCCTAACCGAATTAGATGAATGCTCCCGGCCACCCCAGCTGAAGTACCCCACCGAATCCCCTGAATGCACTTTACCAGGGACCCAACACCCGTTATGAAAGGCTTGAAGTATGAAGGTTGCTCTGCAATCACTTGGTTTATCCATGCCGGCTTCGACTGCTTCGAAGGGGCGATGAACGATAGGCTTCTCGGTTGATTTCAAAGGTACGACGATCCATTGGAAGTGGCAAGGATCGCCGACGAGAACTTCAAAAGGCCGTATATTGTTAACTTCTTTATCATGCAGAGGAAGGTGGGCTCCTGCATGCCGAGAGTGAGTGTTCACAGCGTCATGCACCACGCTAGTGAGGCGGATCCAGTCAAGAAACCCACCACCAAGCTTACGATCACATTTCCCCACCACAAGCCCATACTGCCCTTTCCAAGCTCGAGCGCTGTAATGAGCGCCCCCGGCCAGCATTGGCCCGGTCGGGATTGCGTTGTCCGGGATGTCTGCCTCCGATTCCACAAGGAGCCAACATGCAATTGTCTTGTTGTTGGCTTCGAGATACATTCTGCGACGGTCGCGAGCCTGAGCTAGCCAATCCTCCTGCGATCTGAGCCCTTGAAGAGAGGCGGAAGGCCAGATCCTCCGGTACCAGTCTTCAATATGGATATGAGGAGGAGCGATAGCAAGCGTAGGTTGTATGGGAAAATCAAGAAGGATGGCCCTCTCGAGACGTCGCCAATCTTGCTGAACATCGGCAGGGAGGGAAGCGTGCCAATCAAGGGCCTTTCCAGAGAAGCACGGATACGCCAATTTCACAATCCATGTTGAGTCCTCTTCTTTCCCTTCGCCGCATGCCGTCAATCGAATTTTTTGAACAAATGATCGGCAGTTGTCCTTGTCCTCCCCTGTAAACCTAAATACGGGGAGCTTTTCATCTGCTATGAAAGGTTTCAGGTATATTAGTGAGGTGCTATTGGTGCAATACTCCGCGCGTTATTTAACGTTAACGGACGTACCACGGTCCGGGTTACCCTCCCCCGCATATGCACGCTTAGAGTAATGTGATATAATGGCTCGGCGAAGAAGTCTCCAGTCGGTTTGAGTCTCGTCCTCCAGATCCTCGAACCACTCCAAGGCATCACCGTCAAATCGAATGGACGCATAGTCTGCAATCCATCGATTGTCGGTCTGTTTATCTTCTTTCATGGCTTGCTCGCGGATAGCCCGAATGAACTGATGGCAGGTCAAGCCCTCGGACCCCGTGAAAACGATGTCACCTCATGGATCGCATCAGCTTTACTTGGATAGGAAACCCGCGCAGCGCATGGTTCTGACTGACCTGCTTCAAATTTCATCTTTGACGAGTTGTGCATTCGATGATCAGAGGGTAGCGGGAGATTCCCTGCGTTCCTCGGGCACATGTCGGTCGCGAGGCGGCGTGCCTCGGAAATTCACACCGTTTCCCAATCGAGTAAGAGTGGGACCTCCTCGGTGAGAGAAGGCGCGGGAGCGAGCTACGCAACGTCTTATGGGGAAAATTCCATTTTGTCGTGCAACCATCGACAGTTTAACGTAGACACATATCCATTGTTGAGGTCTGTCGCAACGATGAGTTCAATCAATCAGCCCAGACCAACACCCTGACAGTATAGCTAAACCGCTCCTTCCCGTAAAATCCGGACAGCGAAATGGAGGCGCCAGAGTGGGCTTTTCCCGGCTGCCAAGTGTCGTCCAGCCACATCTGAGATATACAAGTCGCCTTGTGCTTGTGAGCGTTCTCGAATCCGGCCTCCACACCGATGAGGGGTGAAGGGGCAATTGCCCTATAATCCGCCTGCTTTTCAGGAACGGCAACCCACTTGAAATGCGACGGGTCCCGACGAGAATTTCGAAAGGAGGGATCCTTGGTACTTCCCCAGAATTTAATGGAATCAAAGCGCATTAGAATTGGCGTGAATGTTAGTAAAAATGCATGGTTTGCGAGCAAGCTGAAAGGGAGCAATGACTCACTCAAAGGTGATGCCCCGTTTTGCCTAGGATAAGCCCCACTTCCTTATACCACGACCGTACACTGAAGAGCGAGTTGCCGCCAACGTCTGTTCCAGTGTGGATTGCGTTATCTGGGATATCTCGTTCACTCTCAATGAGGAACCAACAAGGTAGAGATTTGTGATTGCATGCTTCATATAACCTTCTGCGCTCCGTGGCTTGATTGATCCAATCCTCATGTGATCGAATCGACTGAAGATAGGAGGGTGGGGAAACGAGGAAGTGCCAGTCGTTGACTTGCATTCGTGCGGGTGAAACAACTGAGGTGGGCCGGCGCGGGTAGTCCAGCAGAATTGCCCGTTCGAGGCTCCTGCAGTTGTTTTTTACATCGATTGGAAGAGACGCGTGCCATTTGAGCGCATTGCCGAGGAAGCAAGGGAATGCGAGCCGACCATCCATTCTGAGTCGTCTTCCTTGCCTCCTGCAGCAGCTCGCCGTCGGACATGGTTGACGAATTCCTGGCACTCGCCTTCGGTTTCGCCTCTGAACTTTAAAAGATTAGGCTGATGCCCTTGGTCTGACCAAAAATGATCATCAGTTGGAAAGGACGGGAGCAGAAAAGGGACCGGAGCTCGGCTGACTTGGCTGAAAGGGAGCGTTCTCCTCGGACGCGGACTCGGCGCAACCGCTTCCAGTTGATTTGTATCTCATCGTCAAGACCTTTGAACCACCTTAAGGCTTCGCCATCGAACCTGATGGATGCATGTTCTGCCATCCAATCGTCATCTCTGGGCCTTTCCGCCTCGATAGCGCGTTGTTGAACAGAGCGGATGAACTGGTGGCACGTGAAAACCCCCGTACCGGAAGAGAAGAGAGGTTCTAACCATTCCCTTGAGTAAGTGTCTCTAGTCTATGCACTTGAACGCCCAGGGGCTGACCTTGTTCAAGACTCATACTGAATTGATTACGTGTAGGTTCTGGTGATTGAATTGGCGTTCGGCGCTAAGAGTCACCGCCACGTTCCCATAACCCTCAAATTAGTCCGATAAAGGCCTCATGGAAACATGTGCCTATTGTTTCAATACAGCGACAAGGAGAAGAGTAGGCCCAGCTGTCGGAGGCACGTAGTCGGGCTGAGAATCGAACCGTGGGAACAAATAATATGTTGCCCTCCAGTACCCCTCCGCACGAGCAGTCCTTTATGGCGTCGACGATGGGTCGGTAATAAACCGGAATGGTGCTAGCGGTAACAACGAAACGTGGTCACTCCAACTTTATGGCTTCAATATGTGTCCAAAATCATTGCAACAAGGGGAAATCCGCCTCACAACTCCCGAGGTCACTCGAACCTCGAAGAGGCGTTTGTGCCCTAGCATTCAACTGTTCAATTTAAACGTGCAATATGCTTAGATTTATTGGTCACCAGTATACAGCTCATACACGCAACTTGAAAATACCCGATCGATGCCATCGTAACCAGTGAAAGAGGGACCCAACATGAACCGCTAGCTAGAAATCGCGCCATGCAAGCACACGGAGCGATACCTGTTTTGGCTCCTTCTCGCCTATGTAGCTGTATGCATAGCTACCAGAATACGCTTTACCTGGCCGCAGGTAGCCTTCGTGCCAGATTTGACTTATAAATGTCACGCTCTGACGATTCTCGAGTCCCGCTTCGACGGCACTGAATGGTTGATTAGTCAGGGCAGCTCGATCGTCTGACCAGTTCTCTGGAATATTGACCAAGTGGAAATGTGAGGGGTCACCAACAAGAACCTCGAAAGGAGTAACCCCAAAAATTTCCTTTCCATCTAATGGAAGCAGTGTACCTATACAACACATTGTCTCAGTCTTTTGAGGGCCACTGTATCAAGCTACACTAAACTCACCGGAATGCTCGACTCCACATTTGCCCACGGCGAGCCCCACGTCCCCGTGCCACGAGCCAACATGGCCGCGCAATTCATACGAATTCACGAACCACAAGAAGGGGTACTCCCCGATGGACCATAGCGCCAGTTACACTGGTATGCCTCAACGAAACGTGGGCAGGAAGATGCCATCTATGTACTGGTAATCAAGTAAGCACAAACGGCACTACACAGACTATGTTCCATCGCTCCTAAGGCCCATGTCAATCAGCCCAGGCCAACACGCGAATGGTATCCTTTCGCCACTCCTTCAAGTAATAGCCCGCGAATGCAAAAGGATCGCCGGAGTGGGCCTTTCCTGGCTGCCAACTGTTTTCGAGCGATATCTGAGATACGAAACTCGCTCGGTGCCTGTGAGCATTCTCGAATCCCGCCTCCACGCCGATGAAAGCTGAAGGGGCTACAGCTTTTGCATCCTTTGCTTTCTCTGGAACTGCAACCCACTTGAAATGCGACGGGTCGCCGACCAGAACTTCAAAAGGGGTAATTTTTGGTATTTCTCCCAGGTTTAATGCAATGTGGGCCCCTAACAATCGAAGATAGTCCAAGTGAGGATACACCAGAGATAGAATACAGGGCAACTTGTAGTGAAACCTACCGGAAAGTCCAGGGCGGCATTTGCCGACAAGAAGTCCTGCATCCTTGTACCACGAACGCGCACTGTACAACGCGTGGCCTCCAACATCTGTTCCTGTACGAATGGCATTACTTGGGATATCCTTCTCGCTCTCGATGAGAAACCAGCAAGGAATAGTCTTGTTATTCGACGCTTCGTACAGCTTTCGGCGGTCTCTAGCTTGGTTAATCCAATCTGTGTGCGACCTAATTGATTGGAGCGCGGAAGATGGAGGGACAAATGAATACCAGTCGTTGACTTGCATACGGGCGGGCGAGATGGCCGAGGTGGGTCTTTGCGGGAAGTCGAGAAGGATTGCTCGCTCAAGACAACTCCAGTTACTTCGGACGTCGGTTGGCAGAGAGGCGTGCCATTTGAGAGCCTTTCCGAGGAAGCACGGGAATGCAAGCCGAACCATCCACTCCGAGTCGTTTTCCTTGCCTTCAGCGACAGCTCGCCGTCGGATTTGGCTCACGAATTCCTGACATTCGCTTTCGCTTTCGCCTTTGAACTGGATTAAAGCGGGCTGGCGCTGATCTAGCAAAGGAGACCCATCGGTCAGAATGACTAGTATCATATGATAGGCGAGAGGCTCACCTGGATAAAGGGGAGCAGTCTCCTCATAGGCGGGTTCGGCATATCGCGCAAGTATGGCTCGACGAAGTTGCTTCCAATCCGTTTGAGCCTCATCGTCGAGGCCCTCAAACCACTTCAAAGCCTCGCCATCGAACCTTACGGACGCCTGCTCTGCCATCCAGAGCTCATCTCTCTGCTTTGCCTCGATAGCGAGTTGCCGAATCGAGCGGATAAACTGGTGGCACGTGAA